>JANHFX010012159.1:67557-95620 GCA_027560015.1 Chloroceryle amazona | reverse complement strand
TGTAAGAGCAAAGTGGATTATTATTAACGACCATGCCTTGTGACTGCAGGGCCCACCAGGTTCATTTGATTTCCTATACATATATATTTTTTTTTTTTTTCCAGCCTTTAAGCTACAAACTCTAGGCTGTAGGCCACCGTTGTTATGACACCTAGATATGCAGAGACCTGGTCAGGTATCATGGTGAGAGGCAGCATCTTGCAACTTGAAGACTTTCAGGAAAGCCAGCTGCAGTGATTTTTGAGGTTTCTGAAGTGTCTGTTCTTCATGGGTAGTTGTCTGGCCTTTAGGATAAGATTTAATTGCTGCTATTATCCATAGTAGGGAAGTCCTTTTGTGCTGCAGTAGAACATGTGTTTTTTGTGAAAGTGCTGTCAATCTGAGATTTCTTTTCTTCTTTTTTTTTTTTTCTTAATCATGTCAGGAGGGAGAAGGGGTCATGGGATACCAGTCCAAGGAAGGCCAGCATTCCTCAGCTTAGTTATTTACAAAATTACTTCACCTTTACTGATGTAATGTGCTTGGCTTGCATAAATGAGTGTATGTAATTGGTAGGTCTCCATTGGGATGAGTTGCATAACATGCTCTTAGGTAATGCATCTATCCTAAACTTACAGCAATGCATTTTTTTTGACTCCTCTGCCATGTAATTTGTTCTTTTCTGAAGGACTGTCAAATCACTAACACTTGAATTTTTTAAATGCTGGGTACATTGCATTTTTTCTGTAATGTAGGATGGAATGGTCTTGCCCTACAAATTCAAGACCCTATCCTGGAATCTAGGTTCATCTCTGGGTAAGATTTTTGCAATTAATGCTCAAATGGAAAGACAGATTCTTGTGCTGTTGGGAATACAATAGTGTGTGTGAGATTAGCAAAGATAAACACTGAATGCAGAAACCAAAGCAGTTCCATCACTCTTGTTTTGAATGTGCAATTGATTAGACTGTGCAATAAGGAATATTTTGAAACTTGGTTATTGCTAATTATATTCATAGTGCTTTCGAGTAATTTGCAGTTAATTTTGTGATATATTGAGAGAATAAAAATTAATGTCCTGCCACAGATACTGGTGACAGTGACTTTAGTGACGTGAATGCATGAGATTACTGTTGGTCTTGGCTGCTAAAAGTGAGTTTGCTTGAGGCAAAATGATTGATTTGCACTTGAGTAAAACCCAAGATAAACACATGGTACTGTGTTATAATTTCACTTAGATCATGTTTTATATGATACTCAAAGCCTTTTAAAAAGACTGTTGTTAAATCTCTGAACAAACTCTGCTACCTTAGGGAATCGAAGCCAGCTGTCAGCAATGGGGAATGACTGGTTTAGCTCTGAAGGATTCCTAATGAAGGGGACAGCACAAACACCCCATCACTCTTCTGTGTGGAAAGGGGTGGAATGGAAAAATGGTTTCAATGGACTTGTTTGGAAAAAGAGAGAATGGGCAGAATTAAATTTGCAGCTAAAATAAAAAGCAGGTTCTGAAGTTATCTCCTTTTACGGTGTTTCTTTAAATTTATTTTCAGAAATGTATTGAAGTTGCTATTTCTAACTTACAGGAATGTAGACATTTCTATACCAGTTCAAGATGCTGGAAAACCAATGTGCACACTAGCCACAACCAAAAGTGTGTTTGATAGATAGGATTTTGGAAGCTGTTAGTATTCACACAGATTCCAGTCTCATGATCATTTACTTTTGTCTCAAGGGAGGTCAGAGGCATCCCAGATGTCATCCAAATGCTGACCCCTCTGTGAAAGCTGAGGCAAAGGCTGTAATTAGACTTGTTAAGCATGATGAAGCTACAGTGCTACTGAACTAATATCTGCATAAAGGTTACTAAGATCGGTCTGCTAGGTAGTGATTTATCTATTCTCACTTTAGAGTTCCACCTTTGAACTAGTCATTCTGGTGTCCTGTGGTGAACGAAAGAACTGGGTAACTCTAGAAGTTCAGTTCAGAAGCAGAGCTTTAAAGTTAAGCAAGATGAATTTTTTATGTACCTTTTGGCCCATTAGACCCTTCATCAAATGTTCTTATGTCCTTGTCAATACATGAAGAGCAAGCATGTTGCATCTTGCTCTTACTGCTTAAGTTGACTTAGTAACAGGAAAGAGCTTAAATCTGTCTAGAGAAGATTTGTTAATGTAACAAGCCAGAGTTTCATTTTTCCAGCCATGTTTACTGAACAGAATTCTCTCAAAACACCCACAGATGCTCTTTTCAAGCAGTGGTTGTGGAATTGGGCCAGCCTGGCCTTCCCACATCCCAGCTGGGATGCACTGGGGCAACTATTTAATGGTAAATAATAAACGGGATTTAGCAGAGGGTGGAATGAGCTGAGACACTACTGCTGCATCCCCAGACTGAAGTATTTACAGCTGACTGCTCGTAACTTCTTTTGCCTCCTGAATTGCAGCTAGAGCAGGTGGAAATAATCTTTCTTCATGGAGGGAGGTGAGGGGAGAAAGAAAAGATAATGTCAAAGATACTCTTCTATGTGACCTCCTCTTTCTAAGGCATGTGGGTTTTATGCCCCTGGATTGGGATTTACACCAAAATGATGGATTATAATAAAAAAAAGTGTTGGGTGATTTAGTGAGAAATGAAATGCCTACTCTTTGTTTTATTAAACAGGTGCAGTGCCATACCTACACTGGATACTGCTGGTGTGTGACACCTGATGGCAAACCTATTAGCGGCTCTTCTGTGCAGAACAAAACTCCTGTATGTTCAGGTACTGTGGGAGTGGCTTCAACAAATTCATAAAAATTTCATAACCGAAGGGGGTTGGGGAGAATGTGTCCTGTTGAGAGTGCTTAATCTTTTCAGGTGACTTGGCCAGTTGACCTGATTAACGCTGCAGCGGTGCTTAGATCTCCCTGTGTGTTTGCTGGCACTTGGAAGCTGCAAGGGAGCTCAGACTGTGGTGTGTCCACCCTGCAGTTGGGGTAAAGACAATCCTGCAAGGCTCACTGAGAAAAACACTAAGGTAACAGCCTGAGGTAGCCAAGGCAAGAGTTGCAGTGTAGCCGTGTACACCAAAACCAGATATTCCCTTAACAGATGGGATAACATTTTTCCATGAAGTGTATTTTAAAGAAGTGGCTGTTGGGCCCCATTTAGTGGGCCATGGAGTCATTTTGCCTTCAGAGTGACTTCAGTTAGAAGTTTGTTAACGTGATTCTGTGAGAAACTGGTAGTTGTTGACTGCTAGCCCCCAGAGCTGGAGTCCTGCTGTTAGAATGGATTTGGTCTTTTAGTCACGTAGCTTAGTTCCAGGATCCCCATGTTTCTGTCATGGGGCTGGACAGCACTGGGATTGTACCACAGCTCACACGATGGAGGTCCAGAATCAGGCTGTTACTCAGGGGTTTATGAAGTGACATGCTTCTGGGAACTCAGCCTTACACCGCTTTGTTGCCCCCTACCCCCAAAAAAATAAAAAGACAGCAAGCATAGGAGTGTGTTTCTAATGTGTTCAGCAATACCATGTAGGCACTACTTCTGCCTCTGGCTTTGTGCTCTGCAGTCTGCATCACGTGGGTGTTTAACGTATTTTAACTCTAATACCTTACAGTGTTTGCTCTTTAGATGGGAGCATGACAGCAGTCAAACCTTTGTTGGTTTTTAATACTTCTCACCTTATTCTGTGTCCTCTTGGCTGTAGGGTGTTTTGTGATAATAAGCAAACATAGTGACTTGGGGTTGAGTTGAGTAGGGAAAACTGTCTGGGAACCAGTGAGTGTAGTGTGAGTGGATGCTTGGTGTTTCACAGGTACATGGAAAGGAAATAAGATTAATATCCTGTTTTAGTGTAAGGTGAAATGCTACAGCAATTTGGCTTACACCTTAGAATATGACATTTCTAGTAAAGGGTTTTGGTAGGGCATGTTTTAAGAGTTTTGCTGATCTGTTCATTTAGTCTTGAGCTGTTTATAAAAATATATTACTGGGAAAATCAAGTCATGGTGTATTGTAGGACACACAGATGTTGAGCTTACGATGACTAATATTGTGTATGTGCTTCCTATTTGTAATTCAGCATTGGATCTCTAATAAACTGGTCTGGAAGTGAAAGTGCATGGGCAATAGAGTTGATGCTTAGAGTTTGTCTTGACCAGACCCTTGGACCTGTCAGAGCTGACTTTTGATTCATGTTTCTTGAAGGACCAGTAACCACTGGGACTGTTTAGTAACGGCACACAAAAGGAACCAGTTTCCTGGGAAGAAAGCTAATCCAAAAGAAAAAAGATTGTCATAGATTTTTATACACTTTGGTAATGGATTTGTTCAAAAAGTTTTCATCAGTTCAAGTTTTAGTGGAGAACTCTGTGATGGAGCACTAAAGGAAACTGCAGAAAGAAGTGTAGAATCATGTGTTTTATGTAAAGATCTAAGTTATATTAAAAAAAAAACCAAACAAACAAAACCACCCAAGATGTGTTCTATTCAAGTACATGCTGAATCTTGTTCAGTGTCCCTTTTCAAACAGCTGGGGATGTTCAGGGGTTGGTTGAAATCCATTCTCTGCAAATTGTCCCACTTAATTCCTTTCCTTTAGAATACTGCCCTTGCATTTCCTGAACATTCTCCACACCTGTTTTTACTTTGTTCTTCCTGACATTTGCAGATGAAAGAAGTGACTCTTACTAATCTTTCTTTCTTGTCTTGGGATTTATTCCAGGTTTCTTATTAGCACACTGCTCTCGAACTCTTCCAAATCACTGGATCTAGCTACTAAAGATTCCTTGTTTACTCTCATCCTAAATCAACATCTTAACACATAAAACTGTTTTATTCTATCCCAGTGAGTTGCATGAAGCCATAGTCTTTCTAAGTCCTAAACAGAGCTGTTGGCAAGTAAAAAAGACACTTTTTGGGTTGAGATATTGACTGTATTAATGTGACATAACATGTTCTGTGTGATTATGCAGCGTCTAAATAGATGTAATTTTTTTTCCTTTCTTTTTTTTCTTCCCCTTTAGGTTCTGTAACTGATAAACCATCAAGCCAGGGTAATTCTGGAAGGAAAGGTGAGTGGAGTCCTGTGCTCCAGCAACTTGTTTTGTAATAGCAGCTGCCGAGCAAAGTCCCTTGAGATAATTCAAAACCTGGGGTCCTAAGCAGCAGTTCCTTTGTGTATTTGTAGCCCTTCTCTATGTCCTCTGATGTGCATTCATGGAAATAGTGTTGAGAGGGGTGACCACTGAAGTATATACATTGAGAAGCAGTCAAGTTTGTCTTAGGCCTTCTCCCAACCCTGATTTTCAGTCCTTCTCCCCGCTACCCCCCATTCAGAGTCAACTTTTGAGTTGGTCTCCTTACTACAGGAAAACAGTGCTGAATGCATCCTCACTCCTGCTGGTGTGGATGAAGGCTGTTTCATGGGAGAAGTTCCTGTTTCAGTATCTGAAGCAGGATTTTTGCAGCTAGCTCTCTAAATCAATTATTCCTGACACTTCAAAACACAGGAAAATGGCTGCCTTGATGTCAACACTTTAATTTGAATAACAACTTTTATTATGTGACTGTCAATCCAGTCTTGAGAACACTTAACAGGAATTACCAATTGCTATGTTTGGAGCAGTGATGCATTCTGAGCATATCTGCTGACTGGTTTATTGGTTGTGTACACTAACCTAGAAAAAGGTAGGGGAAGAAAGATGCAAGGAAAACTTGTTAAGATGGAATGCTGAAGCCTGCTTCTTATTTTAGATAAGGATATGTTTCCGTAAACCTGTAATTAGATGTTAATATAATTGGCACCCGAGCACATTGCTATCATTCTGTTAATGCAATCATTGTTAGTCTAGCCTGAAGTACAAGCAAATCAAGTAGCTCTTGAAATTTGTAATTTTTTTTTTTAGTGGGGGTTGTTTGTAAGCTTCCTACCTGAGTAGTCCTGATCTGTTTTTCTAGAATTGGAAGCAGCTGACATTGAGTTTCATAAGAAAGAGGAACAAATGGGGAAAACATCTGAACTTGGTTTTCCCATTTCACTCCGTGTATTAGCTCAGTTTGGAATGTGCAATAAAAGAGAACTGTTAATGGAATGAATTAATCTAAAATTTGTATTATAAACTGATTTTCCCTGGTGCTACCTGGGCACCCTGTTTCAAGAATGGTACACTTGGTCAGGTGGCTGCAGAAACAGCCTGTCAAGAAAAAGAAAATGTTTCTTTCTGGGCCATCATCCTTCAAGCAATCATGTAAAGTTTCTGTCCTGTCCAATTCTGAATCTGTTCGTATCTGCCCCTGCACAAGTCACTTTGGCCTTTCTCCATCATGTTAGAAGAATTATTAAATAGGTATTTTAAAATCAAGAGGGCTTTTTTTTTTTTTTCAGATGCATAAATATTTTGGTTTAAAATTTGATAGACTTGGCATAACTTTTTCAGCTAGTGATGAATGCATAACCTAAAAATGAATTGGGCTTTCTTATCAGTGTTTTTTCTTGACTTTGGTTACCTTGATTCAATATTCCAGTATCACGTCCTATTGTAAGGAAGTTGGAACCAAGAATAGTCTGGCTTCCTTGAAGCAAGGTGGTTGCTGGAGGTCTGGCTTCTCTGAAGACTGGTGTCTAGCCAGTGTGCATATAACCAGCTGAGCGTTCAGACTCTTTCTGCAAAGATTGCCCTTTGCAAGAAGACAAATGAGGTCAGCAGGAGGAGAGGTCCATCAGGAATTGGGTTAGTGATCACCTTTCTGTTGTAGAGGTGCATCCTGGAAACTTCTGACATCAGCTTGAGCTACTGCCATCTGACTTGGGAGCTTTGGAACATTTCCCACTGCACAGCAGACTCCTCTCTCCATCCTGGATGAAGGTCTGAGTCAGAGAGCATTATCTGGCACAGAATATGTGCTCTTAGGAGGAAAAGTAATAGCTAAGAATCCAAAAAGTGATTTCTTTTTTCCCTTTCATACAGGAATGTAAAATATGGAGCTAATAAATTTTGTGTGACGATGGTGCTTTTCAAGTCTTCAGGGCAAAATAGTTTTTTGGATGGAGGCTGCTCTGCCTTAGAAACAGCGCAGATGGGTAGGCTTAAGCTGTTGGGTATTAAATGAAGACTTTACTAGCATCTTCTTTAGAAGAGACAAATTAATATTGCAAGGAGAAAAAGGCTGGTCATTGGTAATAACTTTCTCCAAATGCTTTTGGCCTTTATTCCACTCTGTTTAGCCCTGATTTCTAGGGGTAAGTAGGTGTGATGGAGTGACCAGAAGATGTGAAGAAACATGCGATTTCACTCACAGGCTCTCACTACTGATGAAGAGAAAATGAAAGAGATTTATTGTCACGTGGCTTGGCATGTAGTTACCAAAGTGGCTCTGTAGAGCTTTTTGCAGAGAACAGGCATGACTGCCGGCAAGAAATCCTTTTTACTTTTAAATCCCGTCCTCTGGTTGCCTGTATTTACATTGCTGATATTGCTGTATGATGCAATGCCAGTTACTCATACAATTTGCCCTGTAAGGTAATTGAAATCAAATTAAATTGGCACCAAACTTAAAACTTTAAAGCAGAACTTACTGATTTGTTCTGTGTCTGAGAAGTGCTCTGTTGCTGGAAGGCAGAGCAGACCTGGGAGATGGAGGTGTATTCATACGAGATGGAACAGAAACCCAGGTTCTCTAGGACGCACTCAGTGTGTGGACTTCACAGCTCAGATGTTTAGCACTTGTTCTTTCTATGCTGAATTCAGCCTGAAAGTGAAGAAAAGTTTCCAGGACTTTTGTTAAAGAGTGAAGTTACTCTTGGGTGGGATTAGGCTATCTAGAACCTGCAGATTTCTGCTGCTGTCTGTTCCTTATTTTGGGTTGTTCCTTGTACAATCCTTTCTCGTAAGGACCTTCTTTCACTAATTTACTCCAGTTGCTGCTTAGTTTGAAAGGCCTGAGAGACTTGGAAGATGCTTTTTGTCCCCTAGAGGACTGGATCTCCCCCCTCTCTCCCACTGGGAGGTTGTTAATGTTTTAAGAAGCAGTGAAAGGCATCCTTGGAGCCAACATAACTGGATTTCTTCCCTGCCTAAAGAATGCAGAACGTTCCTTTCCAGCCAAAGGGAAATTGTGCCACACGTTTGAAACAAAACAAGCAAACACGAAACAAAGCAAAACTTTATTTTCTTCATCTGAGGAATGCTGGGGCTTTAGGAGCTCAAAGCTACAGTTTTTCATATTGCAGACATGAGTAGTGTCTTTCGTTGTCATAAAGCAGGTTTTAAAAAGTAGGCTGGTCAGGATATGGAGGAATGTAAAATGCAGCTGTGTCATTGCATCTTCATAAAGTCACTTGGTCTTCCTTCTTAAAACTGGAAACTGAGTGCCTTGAAAATGAAGAGATTGGAAATGAGTGAAGAGAAAAAAAAATGTAAGTGGGTATATTCATTTGTTAGTGGTTGTTAACTGTTTTGGACACTGTGTGAGAGGTGGTGACACCATTTTTAAATCAACTGAATGAAGGAAATGGGAAAAAGAGGTTTGGCTCTATAACCTGGAATTAAAAGATGATGCAAGTACATTATAAATATGGGCTGGATAAACTCAGTGTCAGTCACGTAGTCTTGAGTGATATGAACTCCCTTTTTATTTCATCAAGTCTCTTGCAGTGCATGAAGTTCCAGGCCTGTTTTGACTTGCTTTGTTTCCACATTGCAAAAACTGACAATAGCATATGCAGCTCCCTCACCCTGGAGCAGGTACAGTGATGCTGGTGAAATGTAAGCAGCTCTGATGACCCCACAAAAGGCAAAGCCCAGGCTGAGCTCTCTTTCCACTATCTTGTATGGAGTTGCAAAAAGCTTTGCTCGATGAGCTTGTAGCCTACAAGGAAACACTGAAGCAATTTGAGGAACCTAAGATGAACAACTTAAAATGCCCATCAATCAAACATCTAGAATTGGGATCCCTTATGGGTTTAACTGTGAGAAATGAGCTTCCTTGCAGGGAAATTCTCCCCTGCAACTGTGGTCAAGTTGGCCCATTCTGTGACTCTCTTCCTGCTGGTTTCCAAGAGCCTTACCTCTAGAAAATGTTAATGGCCTTGTTGTGCAGCCAATAGACTGAGCAATTTGAATCAGTAATGAGGCATTAGCCTGAGTTCTGAGTTAGTAATTAGACTGAGCAGTAAAGGGTGAATGTTCTCCTCAGGCAAACCCAAGTAGAGGACAGCTTGTGCTGCTGTAAATAAATGGAACCTTTTGTACTTGGAGACCTGGAAGCTTTGTCTGCTAGTGGTAAGAAGTCAGGTGCATCTGGCACTAATTCACCTGCCGTCTGCTTGATGGGAGGGGAGCATGCTGCCACCACAGTCATTGGTACATCTCAGAAGACAGATTATATCGTTGACAAAAACATCAAGTTGAAATGTGACCAAACCCTGAGACTGAGACTTTGGTCTTTACCTTCTCCAGTTCTTTCTGGATTCAACTTGGTACTGGTCAAATCTGAAACAAAGCAGTGCTATAACACAAACCAAGCTTCAAGTGTCTAGTTATTCCTGCCTCTCCAAACTTATAAATAACGAGAAAATGCTCTGTGATTACTTTATCAGCTTGTAGATAATACAGGAAAGAGAAATATTTTATAGACTTCATCAGTACAGTGAAAGAAATACAAGTTTATTGGGCAGTATGAAATCAAGTGGTGGTTCTAGCTGGTGACTGCCATCTTGTAATGAATTTCTTAGAGAACATTATCAGATACTACCTGCAGTGCTACCCAAACTGTTCTTCTGGATCTCTTACGTATTTATTTCTACATAAATAATACACTAGTTTGTGTGTCTGGATGAAGGAGGATTTTCACACAAAAATTGCTTTCTGACCTGCTAAACCTTGTCACATAATCATAGAATGGCTTAGGTTGTAAGGGATCTTAGAGATCATCTAATCCAACCTCCCTGCCATGGGCAGGGATGCCTCTCAACTAGACTAGGTTGCTCAAGACCTCATCCAGCCTGGCCCTGAACACCTCCAGGGAGGTGGCATCCACAACCCCTCTGGGCAATCTGTTCCAGAGTCTCACCACCCTCATACTGAAGAACTTCTTTCTGAGATCCAGTCTAAACTTACTCTCCGTCAATTTAAAAGCATTTCCCCGTGTCATATCGCTGGACACTGTTGTGAAGAGTCTCTCTCCAGCCTTCCTGTAGGTTCACTTCAGGTATTGGGAGGCAGTTGTAATTGACCCCCAGAGTCTCCTCCTCTCCAGGCTCAACAATCCCAGCTCCCTCAGCCTATCCTTATAGCAGAGGTGCTCCAGCTCCTGGATCATCTTTGTGTCCCTCCTTTGGATTCTTTCCAATGCATTCGTGTCCCTCTTACGGTGGCTATACCATATTCCTAAGCCAGGACTGACATGTTTCGGTCAGGTCTTTTCTGGGTAAAATACACACAAGTACGTGAAGTGTGCACATACAATTTTAATGGTTGGACTTGATGATCTTAAAGGTCTTTTCCAACCTAAATGATCCTATGACACCTCTGGACAGAGCTGCATGTGTACGGTAGCAACATGGAATGTCAGACTGTGCTATGCATGTATAATAAGTCTGCTTCATGAAGGCAGCAGATTTGCGGTGCGTGTGCTACGTGAATGCTTCAAGTCCTCTGGATGTGCAAAAGGTTGATGTGTCCTCCCACGTGCTGATGGTGACAGCTTCTCAGTTTACCCTGACAAAACTTAACAGAGGGTGGGAAATCGTCTCTGGGAGAAACACGGATGTGTGCTGCTTTTCATGAAACTGGGATAAAAACTCAGGTGACTGAGAAGTAGCTGGGAGAGAGGTTAGGGCAACAAAAACATTGTCCTGCAAATACCTGAGTGGGCAATGAGTAAAAAATTCTGTAGATGAAATTTGTAGTGCATAAGATTTTTTTCTTTGGTTAGCTCATTTTATATTTCCAAGCAAGCTTACTGGTGGAACTGAAGTTTGCTTCTCTATTATAAGAGTATTTCTGTTAAAAATACAGTTAATCAGTAGGTTTGCCAGTTTGTAGATATTCAGAATTCTGTCTGGTTCCTATCACTACCTCTATGTTGTACATGATCTACAAACTTGTTTATTAAATTCCTGCAAGTGAATTTCACAGATATGGCAGACTGTAGATTGCCAGTATTACAGATTTTATAAGATAGGGAGAACCCAGCTTTTAACTGGGAGTTGCGAACAATTTTTGTGAGAACATGGGAATGTAATTTTACAGTACTGTGTATACTGGATCACTGTTCCAGAGTAGAGCAATGTTCTTAGAAACACTTTGATATATCTCAGAAATAAAACAGTTTTTTCTGAAATACTAAGCTCTAGAAGAAAAATTTGACCTCAAGCTTGCTACATAAACAGTCGAATTAAAAACAATCTTTTTGGGTCCCCACATCACTGACTTGTCTGAAATTGTTTAGTTTTCATCAAGACATACTTTTTGTGGGCCTCAGAACATATGTATCAAATTTGAGGCTGAAGAAAACTTCATTGGCAGAAGGCAAATTCTGTTTTAAAGGTTTTTTTGTTTTGTTTTTGGTTTTTTTTTGATATAATGCAAGAATTCTGCTTTCATCTGTAAGGCAACAGTTCTAATCGGTAAGTTAGTCTATATAATATGACTTAATAAAATTGTAGTTTACAAGCGTTATTACAGCAATCTACAGACTACTCATGTCTGTAATGTCTTAAGGACAGCTGTAAAGGTTTTTAAATGATTAAGTCATAGTATTGAGCAGCCTGGTGAGTACATCTAATAAGCAGACTAACAATTGATTAAGCAACATCTGTTAAGGTATTATTAACTGTTTATGTGCTATACACAGATTTCTGGTGTCTGACCCATTACAGCTTGGAGAGAAATGGAATAGTTCTGGAGTCTCTGGGTTGTTTTTATTGTTTAAATACTTTGTGGCTATGTGGCCTCAACACCTTTTCTTTTTTAAACAGTTGTTAAAAAAAATTCTTCCCATGCTCTTTGAGTGTGTGAACCAGCATGCCAGGATGTTATACTGTATGCAATGTATTCTCTAGATCCTTTAAAACAGCATCGTTATGACTTTGAAATTAATAGTCCTAGACTTCCTGGCTTCTGTAGCTCTTTCTTAAAAATAAACCTGAGGATAAATTGGAGAAATTGCTTTGTTTGCAGATAAATGAATCTAGAAGATGTTTTCTTGTACCAGCCTAACAGGACCCTATTTTAAATATTTGCATCCTGCAGAAGGATCTAGACATCTGAACATTAGTGTTGTTTTCTTTCAAATCAGTGTAATGCACCGGGAAATGTATTTTGTCATGGGTGCAGGGGTTCAGCTGAGGGACTAGAAGTACTTTCCTTTCAACTCCTTTGCCTCATGAGCTCTGTCAAGGTTTCTCTCAGAGAGAAAGTGTGAAATTGTAATGAGAAAGCTTGAATGCATGCAGAGCGTGTGTGCTTGTAAATAGGGGAAGCTGGAGAGGCAACCACAGTGTTTGTTCAAGTTCCTGAGACTTCTACAGGACCTAAAGCTTCTTTAGAACAGATCTAGCTGGAACAAGATTCTCTCCATGAACTCATCCTGGGAGATGTATTGCAAAGTGCTTTGATAAAGGCTAGGGATGGGAGAAGTCTTCCTGACGGACTGAAATTCTCCAAGCTGTGTCTGTCTTTTATTATGTGTCACTGTGATTAGCCTGGTGCTCAGATTTTGCTGGTGCTTTTAGGTGCTGCAGCAAAGTGTAAGGACCTGTTTGTTCAGCTGCTCACAAATACACCTTTAAACGATGACGTTTTTTAAGATCAGTTGTTTGGTCTCATTCTGAACAATCTGTAGATGTCTGGTAGTCTGTAACTTTGAGGAATGAATTTTATCCTCTTAAAAAATATTTTTAATTTCGAGAATGTGGTATCACTTGTACCCTGTGTACATTTTTGAGACATGGTGTATTCTGTACATACAGATTTCCTTCTAAAGCAGGTTAGATTCTGGAGGTCCATCCAGCACTATTTAGCTACCCTGCTTATCTCCCTCCATTCTTCTCCATTCCTCCCCTCATATAGAAAACCTATCCTTCAGTTTCACAATTAAATGTAAAATTTCCTTTAGACTAAATTCAGATCTTGGGGTGAACTAGATGGGACAATATTGTTAGAGAGCAGAGCTGTGCTCGTTCACTAAAGCTCTGAGCCTCTATTCTTAATGATCCTGGGGGGAAAAAAAAATTCAGAAACAAGCAGTGAAAAAATGCTTAGTTCCCCCCCTTCCCCTCATTTGCACACATGCAATACAGACGTAGCAGAGGGGTATCCTTTGCCTGCAAGGAAATGAAAAGGCATATTGTAAGCCCAAGACTAGCCTGGTTGTCAGCCAGGAATTAGTCTAAAGGAGAAGGGGAGAGGGGCTGGAGAGAGAAGAAGCTAGGCAGTGGGAAGGGGGAGCTGGAAAGGGGAAAGTACACTTTAAGATATGTTCAAAGCACATGTCTAGAGATCGAAGGGGTCTTGTGCTTCCTGAAACATGCAGGTGCCAGGAGAAAGGAAGGGAACCTGTGTTCTTACACACAGGCATGTGTCTGGGGAAGCAGGGTCAAAAATTTAGACTATTTACTTAATCCCTTGGAAAGGCTTTTTTCTCTTCTGTTTTCTTTTTGTGTTTAACAGACTGCTTTACAGGGGACACGTGTGATAATTAACACATGCCAGCTGTAGGGCTTCAGCCATATGTCTGAATTTCAAATGGCCATTGATCTGGGAAATTTGCTGCTATCTCCACCTCCACCCCCCCACTTACAGACCATATTCCTTGAAGATGTGGGGGAATTTATAGAGTCTTTACCTTGAAGAGACCAGACCTGGAAAGTGAGGAGTGAAAGGGAATGTGTAATCATATACCTCATGAAATAAAGTAATGCTGGGGAGAGAAGGGAGACTGTGAGATTCCAATCACACCCTTCATGCCTCTTGCCGTAGGGCACCACATATTTAGGTAACTTCTAAAAGCTCCCCAAAGCTAGGGACCTGATCCTTACTTACATGAAACCTGCATAACAGTTGTTATTTTTCTTCCTCATTTAGTAAGGCAGCGTTAAGATCAGAATTGCAATGTATTTGTGGGCATTTCAATTGTGCTCACCTTCCCACAGCTGCAGGTATTTGTCCTATTTCACAGCCTAGAAGTGCCAAGGTGGAGTTGGTTGTGGACTCTGAGCAGCCTTTCAGGAGAGGCAGTCAAAGAGGGAGTGTGCACATTGGTGGGGGAACAGAGAATACTTGACATCAAAGCAGAGGCTCCTGAAAGAAGTTATGATATATTGAAGGTAGAATCAAAACAGAGAGGCTAAACTATCATATGGTGGTGGTTGCTCTTGCCAACAGTGAGCAGGCAGCTGTTGACAGTGCTATAGAGCTTTCTGCGAACTTTTCTCCACGTTTGGGGCAATGTCAAGTGCTAAAATCTTGCTATAAAATATATGGTACCTTAAGTGAAATATTTCTTTGTGCGGAAACTTTTTTGCTCCCTGTTTTATTTCAAATGTCACATAAGGCAGTGAGCCAAATGGAAGATGGTTGCAAAATTAAGATACTGTGGTTTAAAATCCTGCAGTATCTATCATACTTCTAGTGCTTACAGGATGAGATAAGAACGTAGTCTTCTACCAAGTAGGAAGCTATAAAAAAAGTCTCTTTTCTTCCACTTCCCCTCCCTCAATCTATTTTTAAACTTTCCCGATGAAAGCTATTGCAGATTCCTTGATCTCATCACCCACTCCACAGGGTGAGTAACACTGACACTTTGGAGGTGTTTCTGCTTTGGAAAAAAAAAAACAACACAGCAAACATTCCTAATAGTGTGTGCTCCAACTCCTGATGAAGGAGGACTGTAACTTACCCAGCCCTCATAATATAGCTGCTCTGTTTCTCTGTATTCTGCCTGTCCTCTCCACATACCCTGTCCAGGAGTACCTGGAGCAGCAGTGTACCATTCTGCCTCGCCTTCTGTTTCTCCCTTTATTAATATGGGCAGTGTTCCTTCTTGGTACAGGATGGCCTACCGTATCTTCTGTAACTTAGTTGTAGCCTCTGTTGACGTGCACTTGGATACAACTGTTCCTCCACAGATGCAGGTCGTAATTCATCTTTATTCACTTCATTACCTTGATCCATTCCCTAGAGAAAAAGGTAAGTGCTGGCTTTACAGCTGTATAGTTGCTGGGTTGCATTTACAGCGAGGTTTTTCTATGCTAGTTGACCTGTGAAGGTATCTGCTGGTCAAGATGAGCCTTGGAGACTCAGTTTTGAAACTGAGTGCAACCAGGGCTCTGAGCTTTGCTCCTCTTCTCAATTCCTCAACAAGTAGTTGAACTAGCCTGTTTTAACCATGCCCATGTGGCTGGCGAGGGTGGGCTCGCAGCTTGTGTGCTGCAAAATGCTGTGTTTTGAAATGGTCTGCTCTGAAATAAACAGGTCTGTGTGTAAATGTGTGGCATTTACATACACTGTTTAGAGGCAAGGTGGCCAGTGGGTCCAATGGACTTGAGGCCAAAGAGGAATTGCAGTGTTGTCGCTGCTGCTGCCTAGCTGATTTAATGAGGTATATGAAATAATATGAGTATGAATTCTGACACTGTGGGATTGGGAATATACTTGTTTTTCAAGATAGAAGTATTGCATAGTTAATACAGTCATTAAGAAATGACTTTTTGGTTGTTATCTCAGCAGGGTAGCAAGAACAACAGCAGAACAGAAAAGATGCAGCAATACCAGGGAATTACTGCCTTCCTCCAAGGAATTGAGACACTCTGTCTATGAGGGAGGGGAGGAACTCGACTCAAGGGAGAAATGGTCAAATCTGATACAGGGGAAATGGTACTTTAACAACACTATACTTGACTTGCATCGTAGCAGCTCCTTCCAGAGCCTTTGAATATAGGTCCTTTTAAGTCTTTTCCTGTATTTTAGTTTTGTTTTTGTTTTTTCTTCTTCTGGCAATTTCAGCCAATCTGGAAGTGAACTGAAGATTTTTGACTTGAGACAATTGAAAGCATTGCCAAACTAGTTGTCACAGGATGCCAATGGTATCCTGGTGTGCATTAGAAAGTGTGACCAGCAGGTCGAGGGAGGTGTTTCTTCCCCTCTGCCCCAGTGAGGCCACATCAAGAATATTGTGTCCAGTTCTGGGCTCCCCACTTCAAGAAAGACAGTCCAGTGGAGGGCTAAAGAGATGATAGGTGACTAGAACATCTCTGTGATAAGGAAAGGCTGAGAGACCTGGAGCTCTTTAGCCTCAAGAAGACTGAGAGGGGATTTTATCAATGCTTATTAATATGCAAAAGGCAGGTGTCAAGAGGATGGGACCAGTCTCTTTTCAGTGGTGCCCAGTGACAGGATGAGGGGCAATGGGCACAAACTGCAACACGGAAAGTTCCACCTAAACATAAGGAAAACTTTCATGTGAGGGTGACAGAGCCCTGGAACAGGTTGCCCAGCGAGATTGTGGAGTCTCCTTCTCTTGAAACTTTCAAAGCCCACCTGGACACAATCCTCTGCAACCTGCTCTAGGTGAATCTGATTTGTCAGGGGAATTTGAACTAGATGATCTCCAGCGGTCCCCTCCAGCCCATACCATTCTGTGATTCTGTTTGCAGCAGGCATACAACTGAAGGGTTGATGACAACAGGGTGTGTTTCTAAGTCATATGACACCTCATGATTTCTGTCTGGCCTTGCAAATGAAACCACTCTGGGGAGTGTTGGGGAGGACAGGAATAAATCAGTCTCTGAAGATGGTGCAGGAACAAAGAGGACAATGCTTTCACAGCTTGAGAGTGCTTCCACATTGATCAAAATAAAGCTTTTTGTGCAACTCTAAACTCAAGATGATTTCAAAATACCCTGACCTTTATTACCTTCTCCTTTTTAGCAGATAAGGTTCAACTCTCCTTGAGAATTTATTTTCCCATTACTTACAAATCTTTGAAGAGATGCATTTTGCCTTTTGGGTACGAGTTTTGCTATGGAGTCTAAAACCTGTAAAACTCTTAAGGTAAACCTATGCTCGATGACAGGTCTTCTCTATCCAGGCTTCCTTGCATTTGACTTTAGAAATACTCTACTAGCCAAACTGAAATCTGTTCATCTGCAACTCTGCCCATCTCTTATGGACAAATTGCTTTGACAGAATGGAAGATAACTGTGTTGGACTTTGGCCCCAAAATGAACTAAAAATTCTAGCTAAATTCAGAACAACGGGATTGTGTGCAGGTTCCTTATTCTGCATTACATCTGTATTCAGGCTACTTGGAAGATACTACGTCATCTTGTCCAAAGCTCCAAGCCTGCAAAATTGGTTAAGATTGTGGTTTACTGCTCACAATTTGGAGAGAAACTGGCTGAAACCCAAGAAATCTTATTTCACAGGTTCCAAGGTTTGAACCCCTCATCTATTACTGGATAGAAAAAGAAAGATCACAAACTTGTGTCTCCCTGCTGTCCTCCCAAATTAGGTGATAGCATTATAGGTGGATATTAGCTTGAGAAAGGGAAAAGCAAAGGGTGAGTCTTAAGCTGGAATTAGGTGCGTGCTCTAAATGCTGGCTTTAATTATTTTAACTTTCTTACTTTGTCTTCTGTTTGGAAGCATGCCCATATACCTGAGGAAAAATATTACTTGTAATGCTACATTTCTATGAGTGGGTTAAACCATCAGATTTTCACAAGTACTGGAGCAAATTTACATCACTAGAAAGTTCACAACCATCTCAGCCTAATTCTCTGAGCCTTTGTGGCTGCTGCTTATTCCTAGAATAACATATATAACTCTCTCTGCATTGGCACCAAAATGCATGAGTTTTGCCGTCAAAGCAGTAAAGTGTAATGGCTCAGTTTCCAGCTGCATTGTCCTCCCTTCAGCCGCACTTTTTTTTTCTCCCTAGAAAGGTTTGCATAACTTACAGAAATGAGACAGGTATTTAAGTGGTAATTACAAAAGGGCTTGGTTCAACCTGCAAAGTTCCAATCTGAATCTGGATCTGAACTTTCCCAGGGGTAAGGGGGTGTGTTTGGACATTGTGTTGGTTTGACCTATTATAGCGCAAGCTCGGAAATGCAGGTCCAGGTGTGGACTGGGGTTCTCCAGCTTCCCAAGTGTGAGACATTCAGGGCCACTTGTTTAAACTGACTCCTGCTAAATGATACATAATTGAGATAATATAAAACCAGATCTCTTTCTGGGGAAGGTGTCTGCAGCATTGTGTCTGAAGGGTTATATCTTGCTATGCCTTTATTTTTCCAAAGGAGCCATTTGAAAGCCAGAAAGAATGAGAAGTTAAGAGGGCAGGTTTGTTTTGGCTAATTACTGTAGAAGTACCTAGAGAACTTAAGCAGTAAATGAGGACTTTGAGTTTTAGAGAGATCCAGTCTGAATCTTGGGATTCAACAGTTTTAAAGCCACTGAATCACAGAGACTAGAGTATTGCTATTAGTACAGAGTGCTGCTCCAGACCCCTTTTGACACATTTGCTTTTGAAGGACCAGGCCCAGGAAGAGGGAGCTCTTTGTTTGTGGTCAGAATAAACTCATTGTACACCCAGACAATTAACTCTTCAATCGACTTGCCAGCCTCTGTAAAGCACTCTGGTCCCCTCTCTGTCTATCTCTAGTTCTATTCAGACACTTAAGCACACCAATGTTTTTTGTTTATTATTCTGAAAAAGTCCTTCACAAGAATAGTCAGAGCGGATCAACATTGTCCTCCCAGCAGCATTTATCTCTGCCTGGCAGTGAATGTGTCAATCAGGAATCAAAAAGCCAAACAGAGGAGGCTTTGAATTGTGTCACGGGGGTCAGAGTTACTTCCAGCTGTCTGTGCGTGGGATAGGCTTTCTCATAGGGTGAAGAATTGTGCTGCCATACAAATGCTCTGACTGTGTTGCACCACAAAGTCCTCGGGGCTTGAGTGGCTTTTTTCATGTCAATGCACCTGCAAGGGAGATGTGAGGAAGAAGCAGGGGGAACTAATGCCTTCTAGAAGGCACAGGGAAAGGCTCCTTGTCCTATCTGGATGGTGCCTGGAAGGCAGCACTGAAGTAAACACTGCCTGTGTCTGTGCAGCGTAGCTGATGTAGGAAGGGAAAAATCACTGCAGAGACAGTGCAAGTCAGCTTCTGCAGTTAAGACCTCCTTAAGCCATAACAAAACCTTGTCACATTCAGCACTTCAGCACATTTTCACCTTTCTAAGCAAAACTCTTCCATATTTTGGCCCATGTCCAAGTGTTTGTGGGTTTTTATATCCAAGGCGAACACATTGTTGCTGTTCCTTCGAATGAAGGCAGTAAAGAGTTAGAACTTGCTTTTGCTGATTTGGTTTAAAAAGTTTTTATTTTTTTCTTAACAGCTGTGGGTTCGCCATGCATAGAAGTGGTTGGACTCCATGATATTAAAGTTTTTTTCCAACTTAAATGATTCTATGATTCTGGGGAAAGGGGTGTGAAAACCTGGCAGGGAAGTTTGTCTGCACTTGGCAAGAAATTATCTGTTTCAGCTGCTTGGCAAGAAATTATCTTGATTTGGCTGGATTGTGCGAATTTCACATTTTTTTGGCATGAGTGCTAACTTTCTGCATTTATATTGGCGATATATGTCTCTGCATAAAGGTTGCATAGACTATTAAATTAATTATGGCTTGCTGAAACTGTTTCACTTGATGTAGGGAAGGATAGTGATTAAGGCAACAATTTGCTCCACCTCTATGACACTGGAAGGAACATGAATTTTGTGTAAGACCCCCTGTAGTGCAATCACAGTCTTTGTTGTCTTTTTTTAATACTTAAAACAACACCCCTCACCCTGGGGGTAATACGTAAAAATGTCAAAATTGTAAAATTGCATCTTCAAGATTCAGGAACTTCACAGACACAGGGAGCTTGAGTTGACCTGACAGGTCTTTGTTGTATCTGACCACAGTTACTAAAGCCATAGAAATGTGTATGTGTGACCTAAGGCCCTCAGGAATTCTCAAGCCTAGAAAAGCTCTTCTCCCTTCCCATTGGTTTGACAGACTCACTAAAGGTGGGCTTTGCTGCATCGAACAGAGCATGTTAAGAATTCCCTCATTGTTCTGTCTGTGCTCCAAGTTGCCTACTTAGCTTCAGCTATGCTCTGTGGTGGCTCACGCAAAACCAGATGGTGGTAAGTGAAGGAACTGCTTGACACTGGAATAATGCTGCCTTCTCCCAGGGCAGAGCTATGCACTTAAAATTGTCATTCTCTTACTCTATCAGGCTGTCATTCTCTTACTCTATCAGGATATTCAAGGTGTACACTTACAAAAAAGTAGAAGGCCTGAATGGTTGACCCCATAAACACTAGTATTCTTTGAGAGGGTAGAAATGTTTAGAGAGCAACTCAGGGATTTCAGCAAGAACACAGAAGTGATGTACTGAAGGTTGCTTAGGAAGAATACAGATCTTGGTCTGTTAATGTGGTGATGTAAATATACAGATGACTTTTGCAGTGGGTGTATTTTCCTGGGTAGGAGATGTGATATGAGAAGCTAATTCTATCACCCAGCTATCCTCCTTTCTCTAGCTTCCATTAGGTAGCTTGAGGCAAGAACAGTGATTGACAGCAACAGGCAGTTACTTTTATTTACTTTTTTCCATAGTAATTTATGCTTTTTCTATGTCAGGGAGTTTACTTTTCTCCTGATATAACTCGAGTTGCTCATGGTCTCAGTGCCTGTCATCAGAGTAAAAAGATCACTTTAACAGCTGTCTTTCACATGAACAGAATCTCCTTGTCCCTCAACCTCAGCATAGGCAGCCTTCATTCCAGATGTGGATGCTTGCTAGTTATTGTGCAAGGATAAAGGAGGGGAGCCCTAGTGGGAGAATAAAGAGCTATTGCCGACCACAAGCAGTAGATCTGGGCACGCGAGGAATAGTCCCTGTTTTGAGTTACTGTCAGGCGAATGCAACAAGAACTGTTCTTAAGCTTATAAGCCTCTGATAGTAATAGAGCAGGTGGGCTTCTGGCTTACGGCCATAGTATCTTCAGGTGAAAATGGCTCAGGGAGGGTTGTTTGGCCTGCCTGTTTCACTCTTACCAGTGATAAGATAAAAATACCATTTTTAAGTTGACACCAATTAAGCCAGAAAAATCAATTCCATTTTTGCAAGAGTACCCTAGGAAAGAGGCATAGGGGAAAGATGTTTTATGGCTTTAAAATGTCCCATTAGGAGGTATACTGTTGAGGGATGCTCTCTGTATTCAGTGGTTGCCTTGGAAAAACGAGTGGTTATTCACACTGGGTTGTAAAACATGTAAGGGAAGCATGCCAATGCACTCTTCATCAAGGCTCTGGGAATATTCTGCAACCAAGGGAAATGATCTTTGATGGTTCTGCAGTACATGAGTTCCTGATCTGGAAGCATTGCTGTCTACAGGGATTAGGGAGCACATAACTTGGCCGCTTTGATCCCTCTGGTTGTGATATGCTTTGCATGAGGAGCTATTGCAGCTACACGCCTTTTTTGAAAGTGTGGGATTTAATAGCTTTTTGAAGAAATAGATTGTACACGCTGAACAGACTGCATTACCTTGGGGTCCAAAATAACCATCTCCTGTACATCTTGTATAATATCTCAAGAGACCCGGGGTCTCTGAAATAGCTTGGGGTTTCTGTTCTGTGTTAAAATACTTCTTTAAGGAATACAAAATATTTGTTCAAAATTTTGAGGTGTGTAAAACAGAACTTAGTCCTTGTTTACCAGGAGCAAACAGGCCAGTGGAACAAATGTTCAGCGCGATGAACAGTGTATTGAGCGAAAGGAAAAAATCAAATGAGAGTAGACAAGTATTAGGGTTGTACTTCTGCCCAAAGGGAAAGGCAGTGAAACTTTTTGCCATAAGCTTATTTGAAACACTAAGACCTACTGAGAATTCTCCAGTTTAAGAAATAGATTTGGTAGTTTCAGAGTAAGAAGCTGGCAGCTGGGGAGTGAGCATGGTGTTTTAATAAAGAGCAATTTTTGGGTTTTATGTGACTATTTTGTGACCTTTAAAAAATAATCAGAAATATCCCTGCCTTTTGATTTTTGAAATATGGTGAATGTAATTACAGGGCTCTTGTCTATTGTATTTTTTCTTGTATGTGTGATGAAAGAACTGTACTTGCTTGAACAACAGGGGAGTAATTATACTTCCCTCTATTTGCAAAACCCTTAATACTGTACTACATGCTGCCATGATGTGGACTTAGTGACAATATGGCCTTAGTAACCCAGGGTGGAAATGATTGTGTACTTCACAGAGCCATTTTACAGAGATTATCTTAAACAAACCTCTCAGCTCAAAGGTTAGTTTGGTATTTTTCTCTATTTGCTGCATTTGCTGTCACTGTACAATACTCTGCGGTAGCTTAATGGCTAACTTTATGCAAAAACTGCTACAAAATTCTCTTTCCTTAAGAATGTATTTCCAAAACTGTAATTGCTACTCTTTCTGTTCTTTGAACACACACACACATGCACACAAACCTAAAAGAAACCCCCTGAACCTGAAGTGTCCCGAGTTCTGCCAAAGTTCACATAATGGTTTGGATAAAGTGCTGTGTCTCAGATCCGCTTCTAATTTTTCTCCATTGTTGGCTTCTGGGTTGCTGCTTTAAAATCTGAAAAGCAATTCTGTAATTACTCTGTGGACAAGCGTTCATAAGAACAATAGGAGTACACTTATTATCATACTGGTAATTTTTTTATGCCAGGTCTCATTTTATATAACTTAAGAATTATTCACCTTTTTAGTTGTTCTACAAATATTTTGTGGATTTTTGGGTTGCTTTCTCCATCTGTAAAGCTAATCATGTTGATTACATACTGCACACTGCTCCATTACAGTGTGAAGTGTCATCCTAAATAAATAATAAGCCATAGCTGTGGTTTCTGGGATCTTGCAAAAGCAGAGCAGCCTATTTTGACCAAAAAAAAAAAAAAAAAAAAGGTGAAGATGAACTATTTACTTCTGTCTAAAGATTTATTTAAAGGGCAGTATCTTCTTTATTGTAAACAAAGCAAAAGTCAGGGAATTTTTCCAAGAAATCAGTTGCTCCAACTTTTAAAGAAAAATTCTGCTTATCCGTGTTACGGGTAATACCCAATAATGGGAAAACTCAGAACAACACTTGACTGAGGAATGGTGAGTATTTTTACTTCCAAATATATTTTTGCTATGCTTGCAGTTAAACATAAAACCAAATACAGTGATGAAGAGGGAAAATGACAACTCTCTTGCTTGTTTCTGCCAACCTCCTTTACTTCAGTGGGATCTCTGAGGCTGAAATGGAACTGCCAGTGCATTTTTGCCTCCTATGAATTAGAATTCTGTGGAAATGCATAGAATTAATGAGGTGTTCAGACTTTTGCTAATTTTATACAACTGAAAATATGTGTGGAAAAAAAAAAAGAGTCTCAAAGCCTGTGTTTTCCATTTCTGCCCTTCCTTTCCCCTTCCAATGGTCTCTTCTAATTAGAACTAATATAAGGGAAGGCTGGGGGCAGTTATCACTGCCTCTAAGAGCGGCTGTTCCATGCACCTTTATTTCCTCCAAAGCATCTGCACTCTGTACCTGATAGTCATGGAGACAGTGACAAGCCTGGCTTTGCTGGCATGGACTCCTCACTCCAACTGATTTTTGTTGTGTACCTTTACATTTTAGATTGCTGCCCACTTTGCTAATGCCTAGTGTCATGTCTACCCATAACATACACAAAAAATAGTTCCTACAAATGGTAAATTTTAAAAGCCACCATATTCCAAAAAGGAAACCCAAAAAAGGGCAATTCTAGGTTAATCTCACCTTAGTTTACATCTCAACAATACACTATTTTCTAATCTCACAATGTAAGAAAAGACTTTCCTTTACAACTTGTTCCAGCTTAGCTTGCTCACAGTCAAAAGTTTTGCTTTGCTTAAGGCCCTGCCACTGTTCGAGCACTGTGTAAAGATGCTCCAAGCTAGGGCTTGAAGTCCAGATCCCTCTGACCACTGAGGAAATGGACTCAGCTTGAGTCCAAACTGGGCCTGTAGATATGATGGATAGGCATACTAAGCCAAAGAGAGTGTAAACTGAACACTTTTCCCTATTGTCCTTCCTTAAAAATCGAGATTTGTATTTCCTGTGGAGTCATTTCTGGTTGAAGATTTTGATTATGAAAGACTTGTGGTCATAAGACATGGGGCACTCTTGCACATTAGGAAAACCTAATGCAAGATAAGTTTCATTTTTCCCCAATCTTACCATTGGAAGGCATTACCACAGTGTTGCAATTAGATAACACTTTGATGCATAGGTTGTAAGAAAAAAGATTTTTCTATTGACCATCCCTTTCTAACAGCTCTGCAGTGAATGCTGGTGCCAGGTTCTGCCCAGGTAAGTTTTAGAAGAGGGGTTTTTTTTGAACAAAAAGAATGAGAAAGACCTAGTGGGACAGTAATCTCTAGACCTCTACTGTCTCAGGAAATGACCTGTGTGGGATATATAGCCACCTGAAACTGAAAAGGTGGTTTCTTGATCAGTGCAACAAGGGGAGACTACCAGGTGATGCGCACCAGTGGTTTGTGGAGGGAGAGGGGAAGGAGTCACGGAGGCTTTCCTTCAGTCTAAGGACTCCTAAGTCTAAGGGCAACTTGATGCATGCTTGCTGTGTACAATGTTATTGCTGTTAGCATAAACTGTTTTCATTCTGTCTGTCTTCTCTCTTTTCTGGACTTGGCCGGGCCGTGTACAAATCCCAATCATTCAACAGTACTGGAGAGTAGATAGTATTTACCTCAATAATGGTAGTTTCTTTTCGATTTTTTTTAACCCTCAATTCAGATGATGGTTCGAAGCCAACGCCTACCATGGAAACTCAGCCTATTTTCGATGGAGAAGGTAAGAGCATCCCTTAAAATAACAACAAAACCTCCTCTCTCCGTTTACATAGGATTTATGGCTCAAATGCTTTCTTTATCCTGCAAAGTAGAAAAGCCAGTGAATCTCATAAGTTATCCAAATTTCACAGTGCCCTTGGGACTTCAGGCATTTTCCCTAATCCTTTTACATCCTCCCCTCTTCCCTGGAATCCAACAATAACACCGGTTGACCAGATTCCTGGAGTAACCTTGGAGGAAAAGGTGTCACAGCAAAAATAAATGAAAAGAGAAAAGGCATCAAGTCAGAAATGGCAACTTCATGTAGACTGTCCTTACTCCCTCACTCTCTCCACCCTCATGATACCAATGCTGGGAGTTTCATAACCTCTGCAACTCGTTACAGTTTCTCAAAAGGGAGGGTAATGCTAAACCACAGCTTGTGAATGTTGACTTGGAAGAAAATTGCTGGGAGGTTTCTTTATTTAGCAATTACTTTCATTGACGCACATAGTATTTAAGCAAATTAAGTCAGTGTCCTGGGCCCACTTAATTCACAGCCCACCAAGGCAGCTTCCTTCTCAAATGGGCTAATCTTGCAATTGTATGATTTTGGAGAGGGTGTTTCAGACCCTAGTCTGTTGGAAGCCTTGTCATCACAGAGGGTTCAAGCCTTTTGCACATCCAGACATAAATACCAGTGGGGATAGTGGTGAGTAGTGAATGGGCCTATTGGCAGCTGCTTAGATCTCGCATATTACTGCGTATTAGTGCATGTTTTCTGCAGATTTAAACCTGCACCATTATAGTCAAGCTATGGGTGGAGGTCCAAACAACTCTGTGACCCACTTGAAACCATGGACCATAAGGCAATGAGGGAAAGTCTATGCATTTTCATACCAAGCTGCTGTACTTGTCACTTCTTTTCAACTGGGTCAAAGGTAGAAATGGAGACTGCTGAACAAGATTAGATGGTGCTGTAGACCTCCTGCCTCCCTGTAAAAGCAGGTGATGGAGTGGAGACGTTAGTAGTTAAAATAAGGTTATTTAGTGGCAAGATGCTGTAGCCCTGTCACTTCCCTTTAGCGATCATAGATTTGTAAGAATCTTATTGTGAGCTTTCAGAAACAAAGCAAAACCCTCAGAGGAAAAAGCATTCTCAAATAAACAAAGGAGACTGAAGCCATGCTGACTATCTTGTGTTTATACCAAAAGAAAGTTCCTCCTGGCAGCAAGCTGCTGTTGTATTAAATAGCTGTTTGTAATCACAAATGTCTGGCCCTTAAAGTTTTCCCCTGAGAAGGTGCCCATAGATAATCAAAGGAAACAATGCACTAGTAGAATGTAGGAGTGAGCTGATCAGCTACTACAGCCTGTTCAGAAGCTCCTTCTAGGACACACTCAACACTTTGGTCATTCAAATAGAACTGGGCAAAATTCTTGAGAAATGGTGTAGTGAACATCTGGTCCTTCTGGTGACAGGCAGTGTGTGAAAAAGGTCTTCTTTGAAAAACTTTCAGTCAAAACCCTTTGCATTGATTTGTAGGTAAAATCAGGTCTGATAAATGGGTTTGGACTGTATGATGAAAGATTGCCTCTCACCAATCTTGCAATTTTTTATTAAATACCTTATCTCTTAGAGAGAATGACTAATGCTTTGGCTTTCTGTTGTATTAGCAGTGTCCCTTATGACTTGGGAGAAGACAATATGACTGGCAGATTAATCAAGCTAAGCATCAACGAATAACCTCTGCTGAGTTTGTCACTATAATTTTGTCATCCCTGTTAGTAAAATAGGAATAAATAGATTTCAGTGGTGGTTGTAGCAATAAGCACAAGAATATCCATTCTGGGTAAAAAGTTTGTCATCCACTACTTTTGAATGTACTGTCTCCAACAGTGGCTTGAAGTGGCTACATCTGGATGAGTGCAAGAAGCATTTAACCCAGAGAACACTTAAAGGTGATCTAATAGCAGCCTTAAGATACCTGCAGGGAGGTTTAACAAGAAGATGGAGCCAGGCTCCATGTGCCTGGACACATAGGTGGACAATAAAAATGTGGAAACTTTTTTTCATGCTTTGTTTTTTGGACACCTGCCTTCAATCCACAAGGAGCTGACTTTTTTTAAAAGGCATTAAATACACTCAACTATCCCTGAAATGTGTGATACTCTTGGACCTCAACATCTCCAAGATTTCACCTCTCTCATGTTTTCACCTACATTAGAGGATAATGAAAATTCACATTTCAGGCATAATAAGTTCCCCTCCCACTCTCTCCCATCCTCCCTGAGGGCATAACAGAGCAGTGCCAGAAAAAAATGTCAATCAGATAACTTAAACTCTCCTGTCTAGGGTTGGAAGCATAAAGCAGCCATCTCTTAAAACATTATTTCACTTCATTACAATGCAGATCTCAGCGATGTTTATGGTGAGTCTCCTCTTAGGACAAGATTCTCCTTGGCAGAAGAGTATTTTATTAATGGTCCTTTCTATAGTTTTAAATTTTTAAAAGTTTTATTCTCTCCTGCACTTCTAGGCTCTGTTTTCTTTACATACACCCTCTATTTAGTTTCAATGTGCAAGTTGTATTAATTTCCTAAGGAATAACATTAAACATCATCTCTGGTAAACTTCACCTCTTAATTCAAGGGGGAATCTACTCTTTCCACAGTTGTCTTGCTCAGAGGAGTGTATGTTGCTTAGCTGTATTCTAAAAAAATGTCCAGGTTAACTTGATGAAAAATAAACTTTTATGGTAGATTGCATGGGAATAATTTCCTTTTCCTTTCTTCTCTTTCCCCACAATTGCTTTTTCTGCACCTTTCAGCCTCACTTAAAAATATGCAGCATCACGTCTCTAAAGGTCCTGAGCCGTTCTCTGGCATCTGTTGACCTTGGTTGTCCCTCCTTTTTTCAGCTGTAGACATACCCGGTCTGTACAGTGCAGAAGCAGAGCTACGCTTTTTCTCAGATTTAGGAGTTTAGATCTAGCAATTTGGTTTACCAACGTTTTCTATTGCTGTGCTTCTTCCCTTCCTGCCTCTCACCTGGGCTTAATTTAATGTAATTCTCCGCTCCACCTCGCCCCCCCCCCCCCCCCACCCCCACCCCCCCCGATAGCTGAAGATACACGCAATCGACATGGGACAGAAAACCAGCGTGAGTTGA
>JANHFX010012159.1:38643-65546 GCA_027560015.1 Chloroceryle amazona | reverse complement strand
CCCCGCCAAAAAACCCCACAAACCAACCAACCAAAAACCAACCAACCAAAAACCAACCAACCAAAACGAATGTTAGACTGCGAGAGACTGAAAACTTCTTTCTTCATTGTAGCTATCCTGATGCTTTTCAGTGTTACAGGACTTGAAGTTCAGGGTATAAAATAACTTCAGAGAGCATCTTTTTTTGTGTCTAGAAGGACACAGTCAATGTGTGATGAGGGATGTTTCTGTCTCCCCAGACGGTAACTGAGGAACCTCTAATTTCTTCATCTGTTAATTCATCCCAGCCAGCTGTCATTTTTTTTTCTGTTTCTGCTCAGCAGTCTTTCATGGATGTGCATCCCTGAAAGGGAGAGCAAATACAGTTTGTCTTTTGTGCAATTGAAGGTGAAAGTTTAAATATTAAAATCCTATGTAATGGATCCTACTTATCTTGGAGACCAACTTTCCTTCTAATGCAGTAAAATTCGTAGCTGAAATGGAAATACAGTTCCTAGATCTGGATTCTAGGAGGTTCCAAAAGTACTTGGGAGGAGGAGAGTCATTTACTTTAGAGGCTGTCTCCCACACTTTCTTGGCCTGACAGAGCCAAAGTGGGCTGGCCTTCAGAACATCATAAAGGCAATTGATTTGTTCAAGTGTTTAGTCAGGAAGCTGACTGATGTAAACACGAGTTTTGTTCATGGAAGAGTTCCTTCTGTGAGTTTACTTTTGTCCACTTTTTTTCAATTTATTCTGATGTCCTTTCAGTTACTCGAACAAGATGACTGTGGGTGCATGCTGCAAATGGAAAATAAATGATCCTTTGGAAAATTCAAGAGTTCTGTAAGAGATGGTTTCTACAGCAAGCTAAAAGGAGATGTGTGGTTTATCTGACTCAACCTTACTGATTGACCTGACAGACAGATACTGTTTGCTGTAGGATCTCATTAAGACAATTTTGAGTTGTCAATTTTTAGCCCCAAATTTCCACATTAGGGTATACAAATACACAGCTATCTCCATTTCTTACACTGAATTATTGATATTGAGAAATGCTGCCTCATGAAAAGCGAGCGGTGGTTTAGCTGATTGGGTGTGGGCTACTTCAGTCTGTTTCTTTCAACCACTGAAGCCTAGTCCTCTTGTTTGGTACCTTTCATTCCTTTCATCCCTGATTATATATGGTAAAATGTAGTGTAGGGTTGGTGGGATCGAAAACAAAGAGCTTGGGATGATAATTATCATTTAATATCAAGGACTTCAAATATCTTACATCTGTCTTGGCTGAAGACAATGAAACAGCTGTCATGAGATAGGTGTGCAAAATTAGGAAATGTTTTTGGTTGCTTTTGGCCCTGACAAGGGCTTGAAATATGAATGCTCAGCACATTTCTGGCTTGGGTTGTTGTTTTTTTTCATTTATTTTTCAAGGCTTAAGGTAAGTTCACTAGTACAAGATTGGATTTTTGGTTTTGGTATTCACTCAGCTATATTGTCTCTGAGCTTTCACTTACTGTCTCAAAGCAGATATAACCTGGTATCCTCTTGCAGCAATTTAATGGGATCACTGAAATTAGAAGTGAGAAAAGACCTACTAGGTCATCTAATCTACTGCCTTAGGGCTGGTGAATGTTTGTACTGTATGAAGAGCTGCATTTTCAGGTGTAGCATAAATGCCTTAGGCAATAAAGATTTCACTAGTTCCCACAGGAAGCTGCTCTGCTGTCTGAATTCAATCTCAGGATTTTTCTTTTTGTAATATCCAACCGAACTCTTCTTTTATCTCTGTTCTTTTTGATTAGTCTTGAATTCTTGAAAATCCTGCCCTATTCCTTGGAGTTTGTCTAGTGAAACACCCCTGATCTCTCTTCTCCCTGTGATGGTTGTATAGCCCTCTCCTTTGCAGTGAAGAAAAGTCCAGTAGATACTACTGGCAGAGGACATATGCTGTTTTCTAATCAGCACTGACACAGGACATCTTGTACCCTCAGTAAGTTTGCTGATGACACAAAACTGGGAGGAGTTGCTGACACACGAGAAGTCTGTGCTGCCATTCAGTGAGACTTGGACGGGCTGGAGAGCTGGGCAGAGAGGAACATAATGAGGTTCAACAAGGGCAAATGCAGGGTCCTGAACCTGGGGAGGAATAACCCCATGCACCAGTGCAGGTTAGGAGTTGAGCTGCTGGAAAGAAGCTCCGTGGAGAAGGACCTGGGAGTCCTGGTGGACAAGTTAACTGTGAGCCAGGAGTGCACTCTTGTAGCCAAGAAGGCAAATCCTGGGGTGCATTAAGAAGAGTGTGACCAGCAGGTCAAGGGAGGTTCTCCTCCCTCTCTACTCTGCCCTAGTGAGGCCATGTCTGGAGTATTGTGTCCAGTCCTGGGCTCCCCAGTTCAAGAAAGATAGGGAACTACTGGAGAGTCCAAAGGAGGGCTATGAAGATTATTAGGGGACTGGATTTCACTTATGAGGAAAGGCTGTTCAGCCTGGAGAAGAGAAGATAGTGTCAAAAGGATGGGGCCAGTCTCTTTTCAGTGGTTCCCAGTCATAGGACAAGAAGCAACAGACACAAACTGGAGCACAGGAAGTTTCATCTAAACATTAGGAAAAACTTCTTTACTGTGAGTGTGATGGAGCCCTGGAACAGGCTGCCCAGAGAGGTTGTGGAGTCTTCTTCTCTAGACACTGTCAAAACCTGCCTGGATATGCTCCTGTGCAATCTACTCTAGGTGAACCTGCTTTGGCAAGAGGATTCAGACTAGATGATGTCCAGAGGTCCCTTCCAACCCCTACCATTCTGTGATCTTGGAAAGCTAGCACCATCACTATATAGCAACCATGAGGAAAATCTAACAATTGCTATATGGAGATATATAGCCTCTGTAATTTGCTGTCATTGTCTCTGGTCACTCTTACGCTTCAGAGTGAGCCAACCACCAGGTAGGTGAGCATTGCAGAGTTGGTCACACTCCGTGTTGTATATGCAACCTGTATCTTTTAAGAGCTACATTTGAAATCTGAGTGTTCCACCTTCCATTTAGTGCTGACAAACAGAAGAGGTTCTCCTGAAACACTTCTGTCTTTTGGAGCATTTATATTTTGCTTGGCGTGTGTAAATATTAATTAAGCTAAGGATCAGGAAAAGCAGAAGTGACTCTAGCCTGGTGATTAGAGCACTTAATAGAGAATCTGTATGTCTCTAAGCATTCTTCCAGTGAATTTTTCTATGCTAAGTAAACCAGCATTGCTAGGGGGATTGCTAGTGCTGTTACCTCAGCCTGCCTTAAAGGATGGAAGGATGTTTCCCAGTAGGCTGAGATGCAGGTTCAAATCTTCTCAGCCAGAGGCAGGAACCAAAATATGAACAAGATTTGACATCTGGACTTTTGGGTAGCAGGGAAGTTATTGTTTTTCTATGCTTAGAAACTAAGTCTTCTGCCTCTATGTATCCTAATAGCCCAAAAGTATTTTTTTCTTTTCAGGGCAGGTGAAAGATCTAGATGAACATAATATTTTGTTCACTCTGGCAAGATGACAAAAATGTTTTTTGATGTTTGTTTTGAATTTATTTTCACCTTTCCCAAACATGCCCACCTGCATGTGTTTAGTGTATTTGTATTTTTAATTATTATTAATTACTGGAGCAGGAGGTGATATAGGTGGAACTTTTGCAATGGCCATTCCCTAATCAGCATGGATGGGATTTGTCTTTTCATTCTACTTTTACTGTTTTAGCCTCCTACTTTCCTGCGTCATTCCCCAGTCTATTCCAACCTGCAACATTCCAAATTATCCTTCTTACACTGTTCTTAATCTAGGAAAACACTTGCTAATGTATCCTGCTTCCAAGAAATAAATCTAATGTCTGCCTGTTTGGGAGCACCCCTTCTCCACTGAGGAATCCATGGTTGTTCTTCATTTCCAGAGTTGGGTTCTATCCAAATCCATTTGTGCTACTTAGTGATTTGGTTTTAGTTAGCAAGAGATTCCATCCTGTATCCAGCTTACCCTGACAACCTTTAAGAAAACCACAGAGTGGTGTAATGAGCTCATGCATGGAAAAATAAACAGCTCTAGAGAAACCAGCAGTAGCAGCCTCAAGTAAATATTCTGCAGTCGCCGGGGTTTTGAACATGACGTTATTTGAAAGGAAGAATGAGTAATATATTAAGGTTAGCAGCTGAAGACAGGTTTGTGTGTGCCTAGTTTAAAAAAAAAAAAAAAAAGGAAAAAAAAAGAAAACCCATAACTGTTTATTTCAAAATCTTGCTTGTTGAATGGGGGCCAACTCCATGTGGCCTATTCTGTTTGGCTCTGACACCTAATCATCATGCAGACATCTCATGTGACAGCTTTCCAGTGATAGAGCTTGCTGCTTTCAGGAGCATTTAGTGGACAGGGTATAACTGTAAATGAGCTTTAAAAAGAAGAGTGGTGGTATTCACATTTCTTTTTGTTAACTGAACCCACTTGGAGCCCAACCTTTAGGGCTTCTTAAAGGGCAAAACAGCTTTAAAGCTGCCTGTCTGTATATACTTCTGCAAGAAGCAGGAGCACACCCTGCAATACACTCCAAAGAGAGTCTGTGTACTGCAGGGTGCAGTTTGTCTCTGGAAATCCATGCATCAAGGTGGAATGTGATTATGTCACATAAAAAAATCTCCCTCTTTCTAATACTGACCTAGGAATGGGAAGTGATACCATTTTGTCCATTGTCTTTCTTAAGGATCAGGGATAGTGATTGCTCCTGGGGGAATGTACTCATGGTATGTTTCCTCAGCCATATGCAGTCTTCCTAGGATCCTGTACATTAACAAGGAGTGTGCTTTTAAGCCACCTGTACTGAAAATCAGTGTAGTTCCTCCTGGGTCAGATTGTCATGTGAGATGGACCAACCAACACAATGGTCTGCTGATTTGCCCTTAAAAAATGGAATATGGCAGTTTTGGTAGATACACCTTAGAAAAAACTTAAGGATATGGTGTAGTAGTGACCATGACAGAGTTAGGTAACGGTTGGACTTGATGGTCTTAAAGGTCTTTTCCAACCATAGCTATTCTGTGACTGTGAAAGTTTAGGATTTTCCTTTTTAGCAGTGCATTCTAACCCCAAGGATCTTGAACACCTAAATTATTTTCCAGAGGGAGAGAAAATGCACCCATTTGGGTTGAATGTATATTTATTTGGAGTTGGAGCAAATTCCCTTTTGCCTTGCAAATGTGGAACACTGCAGAGACAAGGGTAGATTCAGATGAGTCTCTTGAAAAGCAGAACACTGGTTTGAATGGGGGCAGTTTCTCACCAGTCTTTATCCCATCTTCTCGGCCTTCTTAGCTGTCTTGTCCTACTCTTGGCACACAACACTCCTCACCTTTTTGTTTAAAGACATGTGAGACCATGGGCATCTGCTTCTCATGCTACTTTTCTCCTACTTTCTCCTACTCCTAAACTAGTTGTGCTAGTTCCAAACTGACTGTCTCTCCATGCCAGAGGTGTTAATGTTACTGTCCAAACGTCTCTTACAGGATTGTAGGCTCTCCCCCAAAAACTGTGACTGGTTAGTATTAGGACGCCACTTGGAGGAGATGGGTGAAAGCAAAGTTGATCTCACTGTAGCAGGAAAGGCAGTTGAAGAGATAGTCAAGCACAAATGTGCTTTAGTGGCATCTGAATAAGACATTAGTGGCATTGGAATTGGAGAATTTTGGTGCCTGGGAGTGATATCCTAATGCTGACTGCAGCTCGATGTGGAACATTTTGGTGATTCCATCTCCTCTGGGCATAACACCTGGGAGCAGTGGCTTTTGAACTTCCCTATAGCTGAAGAGGAAACAAAATGTGTCAGTGATGATGTCAAAAACAAGAGTTCATGGAAGGGAACTAAGGAACTAAGGGAAGTCAGGATGTTTTCACCATTTCTACTATTCTCTATTAACATGTCCTCCTTTCCTCTTGTCCTGCATCTTGAGACAGTGCTTCCTAATTCAGTGCTCCTCTGACCTGTCAAAACTACTGGGATAAAATCAGCCACTTTATTCTCTCACCTGCCAGAAGTATTTCTTTTCAGACCTTTATATTAGTTGTCCCACCCGTTCTTTTTTGTGAGGGTTTCAGTTTGGTTTTGAATTCATTTGAATTTAGATTTGGGCTTGATATCATATGAAGCAATTCCAGGACAAACTCCTGTTATTATATGAAAACTTACTAATTCCATTATATTTTCACAGCAAATCTCTGTGCTTTTCTCTGCTGAATTCCTGCTTCCTTGTGAGCTACAATGTGATGTTTCTCCCTTTCTATCTGATGTTCAACCACCCATTCCCGTCTCGGCTGCTGCTTGGGAGGCCTCCGTCTCTTCCTCACTCCTGGCAGTTCTGAGAAAGCACAATATATGTGATGCCCCAGAGTGAGTCTCCCACAGTCTCAGTGTGACAGGTGGGGTGAAGGGAGTATGTAGGGGAGAGAACAAGCAGGGAGAGTGAAAGAATCTAGGACCAGGACCCTTCCCAGACAGGCAGCAAACAAAGTCATAAATAACATGCCATTGGGGACCAGTTAATCTGCTCTATGAAAAGGTGCAAAGTATACAAGTGGGAAAAATAACATTGTATAATAATCGGCATGCAACCATAGGTGTTAAACCATATGCAGCTAGGCAAATAAATGAAGCTCCCCCTGAGTGCTGTGTGATAAATCATTCCCAAAGAATTCAGTCGCTCCCCCCTCCTTATCCCCCAAAGAAAGAAAACAAATTACTCTAGACATGGAGTCATAACTGCTACTCTACAGCTGCCAGTTAAGGTGAGTGGATAGGGAGAAATAGGAGAGGGGCAAAGATATATGAAGCAGGGGTAAATGGAAAAAAAAAATCCAAACAAACAACAAAAACCTAACACCCTGCATTTAAAACCACTGAGGATTTGGAGGGGAAAGCAAAAGAAATAAGCTGTGGCACCAGACATTACCTGGGCATACAGGGGTGAAGGGAGAGTAGAGAGCTCATCTTTATGACAAACCTTTTTGTTTTGCTTTTTAGAAGCTGGTTGATCCTGGAGATGTTGCATTGATTTGCTGAAGTAATTCCTTATCAGCAAAGTGCCTCTTGCTGTATGTAATAGTGGCATGCAGCACAGGCTTGTGTGAGGATCTGCACCTCAGACAACCATTTGAACATATGTTAATGCCTTCAGATAGACTACACTTATTGACTCACCTTCCTGCCTCTCTTGAAATGTTCCCGTCAACTTCACAAGAAGGATTATAACATTTATAATGTGCCACAAATAAGGAGGTGCTGTTTCACCTTGGCCCGTGGAAAAGGTTTATACCAAGGCTTCTCCTGAAACCAAAAGCCTTGCTGGGTCTTGCAAGTGATTTGCAGGGAGGTAACTGGAGAAGAAAAGGGTTTAGTCATACACAGATCAGTGTATTTCAAAGAATGTCTGTTGCCCTCAGCACTGTCCAGGGAGGCCATGGATATCGCCTAGAAGGGCACAAGGCTGTGATGGAGCAGAGCTGCATTGCAGAACTGCTGGAAAATCCTACCCCTCCTATGAGGGCTTCCTTCTGGTGCCAGGCTGAGGGTGAAGAGGTTCTCCACTTTGGTGGGTCTCTGAGATGGAGTGAGTAGATAATAAGATAGGAAATGTGGGAGGCTCTGCAGGAGTATCAGTAGGGATTGTGGAGCAGCAGCTTGGGGCATATGAGGAAAATGTCATTAGAATCATTTAGGTTGGAAAAGACCCTTAAGTCCAGCCTATAACCTAACAAGGCCAGCCTATAACCTAACAAGGCCAACTCCACCACTAAACTACATCCTTAAGTGCCACGTCTACACATCTTTTAAATACCTCCAGGGATGGTGGATGACTCAACAGCTTCCCTGGACAGCCAGTTCTGGGTCTTGACAACCCTTTCAGAGAAGATGTTTTTCCTAATATCCAATTTAAACTGCTCCTAGTGCAAGTTGAGGCCGTTCCCTCCCATCCTATCACTTTTTACCTGGGAAAAGAGACTGACACCCACCTTACTACACTCTCTGTCTATGTCGATTGTGTTCTCTTCACTTTCAAACTGATGTCAGCAGACCTGTGAGCTGTATTGTAAGAGTACCATGTATATTTTGGGGGGTGGGGCATGAGTAAAAGCTGCTGTCCTCATGTTCCCTTTCTCTTTGTGGTCATCTCAAATTTCCATTTTGCCAGACCACCAAAATAAAACCACCGCTATAAATATATATATATCTCCCCACCACCCCCCCCCTTTTACTCACCAGCAGTAGCATAGAAAAAGAATGTTATTGTAGTTAGTTAAACCAGTCTAAAATACTTTTTACCTGTCTGTAACAGTTTTCAAAAGCTTTATATTTGGTGTCCTATAACTTTACGTTTACAGTACTGTAAAAAGTGTTCTCATATTCTCCATCCAGCAGAGGTAGGCAAATTTTCCAACAATTGCTGCATTGGTTGTTCCAACACTATTAAAAACAGTTGTAGAAGTGAAAATAGTTTACCAGTAATGTTAAGGCTTCAGTGGAAACACCTATGGCTTCTCATTTTATTGAATAGCATTTCCAGTATGGAAAGAGTGCAGTGAGAACGGAGTAGAGAGAAAATGAATGAATGTGTTCAAAGACAGGTGGCTTATCTCAAAGCTAGCTATGCTACAAGCTAACTGCCTAGAAACTATATGAAATTGGGAAGAGGTGTTAGGGAAGAAAAAATACAGACTCTCGGTAGCTTCCTGTCAAAATCACAAGGGTGGTGTCTAAGTTTGAAAGCTTTTCTACTACTAAGGAACCATCCTGATGTAAAGAACTGAAGAGAGCTGCATTTGGGTGTATATTTTTCTCTGCTCAGACTGAGGAAACTGTTGTCATTGTGAAGGTACCTCACAGCTACAGCTGTCATACAGAATGTGGAAGCCAAGGGTATTAGGAAGGTCAGACCCCAAAATCTGGAAACTTAAACAAGGTCAGATATCTTCCAATATTTTAGGCTGTGTTTGCAAAGAGGTTGCCTCAGTCATCTAGGATCTGCTGGAGTTTTGTGGTTTGTGTGAGGAGAGCAGAAAAGACCCGAAGAGGTCACACAGGTTTCTTTCCTCCCCATTTTAAATCATGGTCATATCCAGCTAACAGCAGCTCTGTTGTGTGTAACCTGCTCCTAGTGAAGTGACAGGGATCCCACTGCTACTTCCAATGAGTGAACAATTAATCACCAGGGGTTTTTTTATATCAAACCTAAATCTCCTTTCTCTAAGTAAGCTGACTGCTACTTGAACTACCCATGGGGAAGAAAAAAAAATGATCTATGGCCATATTTTTTTATATAACAGCTTTTATGTCTCAGAAGACTGAATGTCATCCCTAGACTAAACAAATGGAATTCCTTCAGCCTTTTCTCATAGATCAAGTTTCCTAGACCTCTGCCTGTTCCCTTTGTGCTCTCCTTGCCAAATGGTCCACCTCTCCCTCAAAGTTCAGTGCCCAGAGCTGGACACAGGGCTGATTTAAAGTCTCACCAGTCCTTAGTGCCTTTTTCTTATGGGATGCCCCTATAACTACATTCCACAGCTTGATTTACCAGTTTTGATTTTTTTGTTGTTGTTGTTTGCAATGGCATGAAGTTACAGACTTTTTTTGTGGTCTGCTTAAGCTCCTGACCATTTTTTTCAAGTCTTGCTGTCTCACTAGTAACTTCCTCTCCATGTGCTGGATTTCTCCTTGCTGGTGGTTACTATTTTTACTTGTAAGCTTGGATGACACCAATTTAAAACCATTTATCAAAATGACCTTGAATTTCAGCGTGTAAATTGGAGACTATGTTCGCTAGCCAAAGTGGCCATTTAATTTGATAGAAGTCTCATGATAAATTTCGATATTGAAGAACTGTTTCACAGAGAACTTCTGAGATCTCTCCTTTTGGAGCATGTTTTTCTTAACCTGAAGTATTAGACAACTATCTCATAGTAATTGTATGTAGTCTGTATTTTCTACATTGGCTTATGGGAATGACAGATGGGGTGGCACAAAGAATCCAAGCCCTGCCTGAAGGGTGGTTGAGTTAGAATTGCAGGGACAGGTAGCTTTCAACTGGGAGGTTTCAAGATGCACAGGCATGGAGCTTTATTCCTGCGTGGTTTGGAAACCATGTGGAGCAGGCTTCTTTCCTAACTGGGAAGTGGCCAGTGTCCCCAGGCTCTGCAAAGTGAGCACAAATTGTGCATCAAAAAGTCCCTCAGCAAGTTCACTTTAATCCCTGGAACAGTGCTTCCTTCAGCTATTCCTTCTTATTTCAAGCTAGAGGGTAGATATAGAATAGTCTTGGCATTGCATGACGCTGGTGGGAGTGCAGTGCAGCTTTATCCCTGAGCAGAAGGAAAATAAAAGGGGAAGGATGTGTTCCTGGATAGCTGAAGTTTAATGAGCCACTTGGAACAATGCATTTTCTAGAATTATAAGCCACCTGTTAAACCTTTGCATTGTACTTGTTCATCGCTGGGACATGTAGTAACCTCTGCTTCCCCTGTAGCCTATGCCTTGAGAAATGAAACTGAGTACCAAGGTAAAGCAAGAACTGCTCAACTGGTACAGTGTGGGAGCACCTGCAAGGTTTGTTTTTCTCTTTACATTGACATTAGCCAGAATACCCTGGAAGACCGTAGTCCCAGACACAACAGGGTGGAGTGGGTAGAAGTACTGATGACTAACAGAGGTGCAGAGAGATTTATGCCATCGCCATGAGCTGTATTTGCTCAGCTGTTATTGTGCGCCCAGTAAACACAGGAGGGGTTGTTTCTCTCTCTCCACCCACAGCCTTTCTTGGGGTACAGGCAGCTAGTGCCTGTTCACTGCATCGCTTTGCTAGTCCTGCCAGCCCTTATGCATGTGTGTACCTAAGGCTTTTCAAATTATCTTTCTTCTCTGAGGTGGAAGGGATGCAGATTTGGGCTACTGATATAAACTACGCTGAATGTTCTCTGTGGAATGAGGCTATGTTTTCTGCCCACAGCTTTTGTAAGCTCAATATTGGGATGAGGCACCTGTTCTCCTGAAACGGACCTGGGTCCTCTTCACATCAGAGCTTAACTCATGCAATGTAAAAGCACCTTTAGTCTGGTGTACATGCTATGGTAAAATAACAAGTTCAGTGTTCTTCTCCTCTGCCACAGTAGTGTAAAGATGGGCTACATAAAAATGAGAAAACAATCCTGTTTAAATTAAGCTTCCCTGGGAGACAGGCAAACACTTTCTCCCACTGAAAGGAAAACTGATGCAAAACGACAGTCCTCACTTTTGGGTTGGTGCAGGATGTCAGTAGGAGCTTGGCATTGGATAGCCATACCACTGCCGCCTTTCTATGCTGCACTAGTTCCTCATGGAGGAGAAACCTGGGTGTTGAACAACAAAATAAATGTGGGAGAAACATGTGTATGATTTTTTTTCAAATGGTATTTTGAAGTCAGGTCCCTGTTGCAGCACTGACAGTGGGGATTGGTCAGGAATCCTTCAGTAAAAGACCTTTTACTCCCCTTCTGATGAATGCTTTTTCATTAAAACTGAAGCTTTTTGTGGGAACTCCATGGGAAAAGTATCCCTGGTCCAGACAGAATTTCCTGTCAAAAGAAATGAGAGAGGGAAAGAGAAAGAAGGAAATCTGCTCTGCCTGGCATAGCCTGTAGCTCTGGTATTAGGCTATTCACATAGGTTCATTGGAGCTGGGCAGAAGCACAGAAGGAGGTTAGACCCTCTTTTTTGCCTGGTTTGGAAGGATTCCTGTCTCTCAAGGGTGTAGGATCTCGCCAAGGCAGTTAGTTTTGGTGTTACAGTCTCCCTCTTCTTCTATGCCCAATTTTCTTATTAAAAAAATATTTCAAAAAAGAATCTGCTGTAGTTGTACAGCAAATCTTCCTCAAGTCTCACCCTAATCATCCAAAGCATCCTTGCAGCCCCAGTTATTGATGCATGGTCCTTTGGCTCTGATAGCAAGGAGAGTTATTTGTCAGGAGAGCAGCTTAGGGAGGCTGCCTTGTCCTCAGAGCTGTGTGTAGGCTGCATCAAGCCCCACAAGCTGAGCACGGGAACTGTTCAGCACAAGGCTTTGGTTAGATGCTGCTAGACACTCTCTCTTTGCAGCTTTGTAAGGTAAACAAACACCCCATCATTTTAATAACCATCTAGTTTATTAGACAGTCAGATGAGTCCCTTACCTCATCCATCATTTTTATTTTTATTGTGCAGGCACTAGATGTATGTTTGAATGTGTGTACTTAAGGGACCAGGAATGAGAGACCTTTTTATCAATCTGACCATGTATTTTTCAGAAGGCTGTTACTAGGGGAAAATTGTTGCATAAGTAATGTTCAACTGCAGATGTCCAAGCCTTGTTTTCCTGCAATAGCTCACGGCTTCAGAGATGCTACTTTTTAAAATGTTTCAAGAAGTGTTAGAAGCAGTCAAAAGTAAGAAGGAAAAAACAGCATTTTAGAGCTGAACAGTTCAACAGAAATATCCATTTAACCTTGTGTTTCTCTCCTTTGTGTGTGCTACATGAGTTCCCTATCTTTCTTTTGCTGTCATTGGTTTTGTTGTAATCCAGATTTGCTGTCTCCTGAGGTTTTTGCTCCCCAGCAACAGCAAGGTGGCAAGTGTTACTCAGCCTCTTTGCTGATGGTTGCCTTAAGCAGAGATGGCAGAAAACAGGAATATGACAGTGCCTTGGAGAAAATGAAAATAAGTGTAGAATATTATTGTTGGTCCTGGGAAGGCTGTTTGCGTCCCACTGACTTGCTGTCTTAAATGTTCTCTCTCTTCAGAGAGTTTAATATGGGCAAACAAGGAAAACCTTTTTTCTTTATCTTTCTGTGCCTGCAACCCCTATTAACTCAAACACAGAATGGGCTTTTAAGTACCCTGCATGTATAATAAATATATGCTTTTTTCTGAGATGACAGCTTAATTTCATAGCTGGCATTAAACCTTCTAGCTTGGTCATAGGCTTTCACTATTCTCCATAAACCTGCCCTTGGCAACAACAGCAAAGTTTCCAGTAAGCCATCAGACTGAAACAGGCTGACTTCAGTGTCCTGGAGCTGGGATAGCATTTGATGCCTTTATTGCCCACAAGACCATCTTTCAGGGTGACAGTGTATGCAGTTAATGCCAAGTCCCATTCTAGGGAAGCTGATGGTATGGATTTCCCATCTGATTTTGCTGGCTATTGAAATAAAACCCAACTGTTAATATTAATATTTAATTTTTACAGGGAATTAACTGCTGTTAGAGTGGCAGCTTGGAGGAAAGACCCTCTCTGGGGGCTAGTGCTAATTAATACTTTCTTCTGCTTAGTAGACAGATGTCACTGAAGGAACTTCCCACAAGGCTGTTGTCAGTCTCCATTTAGTGTCAATGAGTTTGCTGTTCTGATCCTGTCTAGCTCGGGGAAGGTATGGTGGATCTGGAAAGGGTTCAGAGGAAGAACTGGGTCAGCTAGGACTCTTCAGCATATAAAAGAGATGAAGTAGGAAGCTGTCAAGCAGTAAGAGGCAGGAAGGGAGACTGCAAGCTGATAATGGATGTATCCTCCAGAAGAGCTAGAGTCGGCAAACAAAACTAGTTGGAGACAAGTTTAAATCAAGCCAAAGGATGTGCTGTGTTCCACATGCAACACGTAGTCAAGCCACAGAACTAGCTGCAGGATGTCATAGTCAATAAAAGTTTGAGGGGAGAAATGGCAAACCGGTGGAAGGGAAAAAATATTGCTACACATTAAATACACACTCCATGTCTGTCTCTGCAAGTTTCCAATCCACAGCTGGTTGAAATGTGAAATACAGGGAGGAGTGGGGTGGGTATGTGCTTGTCTGTTCCCCTGTACTCCTCTAATCTGCTTTTGGCCACAGCTGCAGGTGAAACTGGTAAGTTGGACCTTTGGGTTTGCCTCAGTATGTCTGGTTTATGTTCTTCGGGATGTAATGGAATAGCTGAGACTAGAAATGAGAAAAATCTGATCCCCCTATTTCAGTTGTACTGCTGTCACTGCTAAGGACGAGCCACTGAATACTGGTGACAATGGCAGGTTTTGCATCATTACATCTATTTGATGTTAACTGAACAAATCCCCTAATATTTGTTTCAACCTTTAAGCACCCTTCAGATGTGAGTGACTACCAGTTACATCTGTATTCTGGTGGTAAATGCTGTGACTATTCAATTCCCACAAAGTTCTGTCAATATGTGCAGAGAATATTTTACCATTTTTATGTCACAGAACAGACATGTGTAAGTATGTACATTTATTCTGGGTAATTTGCATACCTAACTGCAAATGTCTGTAAAATAACACACTTATTAAAAGACATTTAAGACATTTTCTATTTTTTCTTTATTTCAATTAAAATGGCTTTTTTTGTTGTTGTTCTGACACACACAGAAAAAAAACCCACTTCTTTTCTTTTTTTAGAGTAATTTCTAATGCTAGTTTTGCAAGCCTCAAAGGACTTGAGAGATCTTGGTTTGACTTTGTGCGCTCAGGAAGCTTTGGAGATTTAGATGGAAACATTCCTGGAATGTAGTTCTCTTCAGCAGAAGTATTTTTTTCTTTTGCTTATTATATAAAATGATGATAGAAAATTCCCCCCCTCTTTATGCTTTCCCATGCTGCATGAATGATCCTTCTCACCTGAGGGCCAAGGTGTGAATTGCTGCAGAGTGTGGGTGAGTGGGGGCCCCTTGTGATGTAAGTGGTTTGTTAAGGAGCCTGCACGCCTCTGGCTCAATGACTTCTCTGTCCACATGCAGCTTGGGAACAGCCACGGGGCATTTTTTTCTGATGTGAAATCTGTCAGCAAAGTGAAGTCAGCTTAAATATCAGCTGAGGCTTGAGCTCCCTTTCGGCTTTTGTTGACTTTATCCCCTCCTGCTCCTTCCCCATCGAGTTTCTCTGTGCTTGAGTCAGACTTGCCGACACGTAAGTTTTTATTCTGAGTTTCAGTTGTGTGCATTTGTGTGTGGTAAAGTTCAGGTGCCCTTCACATTCCCAACCTCGACAGTGATCTGAAATGCTGAGGAGAGGAGACTGTGTTGTGTCTGTCTCTAGCTGCTACAGTTCAGTTGGAAAGCAGTGTAAGTACTTCTGGTACCCAAAGCATGTTGTTCTCAGGTGACACTATGCAGACCTGATGGAGTGGGGTTTTTCTGTGTGGTACCTGCTGCTACCAAGCTGAGGAATTCTAGCTGTGAATCAGCACCCTTTCTGTTCCCTAAATATGGAACATAAGCTACTCTCTGCGCCAGATTTATCACCAAAATATAAGATGTAGCTGATGGGGTACAAACAGGCAAGCAAAATACACAGAAACAGTGAGCAAGTGTTCATTGTGTGCTGAACCTGTCCCAGGGGCAGGATACTGAGGTCATGCCATGACTGCTGGCTGACCATCCAAACATCTGCAGGTTTGGGATGTACCTGCAGTGTCATTGTCTGTCAGTATTGAAGTATTTTATGTATTGAAAGCTTGAGGGGATTCCTGGCTGTTGCAAGGAATTTCAGATGTTGTGGCTTATTTATAATAATAATAAGAAAAAAAAAAAACAACCAACACAGTAAACTGCAAGGGAGAGGAAAGCTAGGGACAGAGAAAACTGCTGTTCCTGCTTCTGTTTTTTGTCACTCTCCTAAGGATAGGAGAGTTGATTAGGAGTTATATCGTTGTCTTTTTTTACCCTGACTTTGACATGTTTTAAATCCTGTGATCAGCTGCATTGACTGCTTTCTGTCCTACATGCATGGGGTTTTTTTCTCTGTAATACCTTCAGTGGTTTCCAAAGTTGAAATAGTCTTCCTGCTTTTCAAAGGTCTGGAATATTTGAAGACCTGTAATTGAGAACTTCCTGTTGAGCAAAATAGGTCTTAAGGTCCAACTACTCCATGTGGCTCTTTCCCCTTTAATGGCCGGTCCAGCAGCCTGGCACCTCTCCATGCGTCCATCACTCCTCTGCAGGTGGTGACTGAAGAGTCAGCATTAGGGCCAAAGGTGTCAGGCTGGCTGCAGAAGCCATTCCTGGGCTTCTTTCTGTTCTTTGGTGTGTGCCATCTGTGTACTCTGTTCTCTGGTTGACGATGTCTTTGGAAATAACCTTTTCTGTGTTATAAGCTATTAAGGGAGGGAGTCCTACCTACCCCTCAGTAGGAAGCAATGTTGGGTGCCCTCTGTTTTCCATGTAAGGACAATGGTGGAGTGTGCTGGAGAGGTGATGGCAGTGTTGATAGAATGGGATATTGCCTTCTGTTCCTTGCTGAGGTGTGTGCAGGTGCTCACTGCAGTGGATAAAGCAGTGTTAAGACGTAACCTTCTGCTCCTCTTGGGATTGTGTTGAAGGGGTGTTATTGAGAGGGAAAAATGCATTGCAATCTGGAGAAAGAGACAGTGGGACAAGACAGGGTGTTTGCCTCCTTCATTTAACTGGAAAATGCAAGTCACAATTGAGGATCTCAGTATGTGAAGGCATCATCGGGGAAATGCCTACCCCATGGCTGCAGTAGTAGTGAATTACTGTTACCTAATAGCTCTAGTCCAAAACCCAGGTGAACAGGAACAGGTTTTTTTCCACTGTTCCTGGCTTGCTGGGCACTTGGCAGTTAATGTCTATAATCCATAATCTGTTGTGTCACAGCTAAACGTAGGAAGAAGCTCTCAACCCTTGAGACCTTGAGTCCCTAGGGACATAGATATACTGTTTTTTGATGATGTGAAGGATACCCATATCCCGCTGAGCTGAGGAAGGTGATCTTGATCTGACTTTTTTTCTCCACCCCCTTCAACCCTCCTTCCATCTTCCAGAGAAAGTTCACTCCTGTGACCAGGAAAGGCAGAGCGCCCTGGAGGAGGCCAGGCAGAACCCCCGTGAGGGTATCGTCATCCCTGAGTGTGCTCCTGGAGGGCTCTACAAACCAGTGCAATGCCACCAGTCGACTGGTTACTGCTGGTGTGTCCTGGTGGACACGGGACGCCCCCTGCCTGGTACTTCCACTCGGTAAGAGCTCTAGGCCTGATAAGATGCCTGCCTGGAGAAGATGCAGTGTGAAAAATACTGTTGCTGTATCAGATACGTTCCTAGCTCTAGAGCAGTCAGTGCTGTACTACCTTCCTTAGAGCCAGCAATGCCGTAGGTGATGTTCCCTATTGAATATTACTACATGGTTTCCATTCTGTAGGAGCTGGTGCATAGTAACTACTGCCCTTATTTTCCTCTGTGTTAAGTATTCATGCAAAGCAGCCTTTTTTTATTTTATTTTTTTTTCCTTTGGCTTGAAGCTTTTGGGTGGTGGCAGGAACCAGGCCTTTGCTCAAAAGTACAGATCAGGGGCATGAGCAGTGAAAAGACAAGTGGCTTAGTTTCATTATCTCCTGCTTTATACTTCCATGCTGCAACCACTTGGATCCCAACCAGTACACATTTAGAAGACTGCTTGGTTGTGTGTCAATAGATATTAAACCAGTGATATATCTTAAAACTACCTGGGGAATATTTTCTTTCTTGGGGTTTAGAAACAAATTGTGGGTCTGTCAAGTTATAAAAACAGGCCAGTAGGAGTTGGGACCTAAACTCTGCTTGATACTGGGATTCTGCGGAGTATGGACATCTTTGAAAAAGAAGCTCAGCCTGTGCCCACAGGAATTGGAAGAGGGCCTGTGCTGTTTGTGGATTTGGGTTGGTAGCTGGTACTGGACTTCAAAGTATGCTCTCCCTTCTCTCTCCACTTCTGCAGTTGTTGCTAACTGTCCATAAGCAGCGAGATGCTTGAGAATTTCTTCTGCAAGTTTATTGGTTTCCTTTGCAGTAAGCAGATAAAATACAACCCCTTAGCAACCATATGATGACACTAAACCTGTATTGCATAGTTTAGCATTTGCTGTTCTCCTTTTTCAGCTATGAGACCCCAGTGTGTGAAAGCGATGCCAGATCGAAGAGCACAGAGATTGATGATCCATTCAAGGACAGAGAACTTCCAGGTCAGAGAGGAACAAGATCCTGCCTCTGCCTTCTTCCCTTGCCTCACCTTGGGATTCTGAAGAGACCAAGAATATTGTTGAGGAGATGGGGGGATTTCCCTCACCATGCATGTTTTACCATGGCTTTTATTCTGTGTTATTTTGGATCACATCCAGTCTCAGCAGTGAACTGGAAAAGGCTGGGAGTGTCCTGGGGGTGGTTTATTGCCTGTCTGCCCTTTGAAAACGTGTCTGGGATTGGAATTTTCAGGAAAGAAACCTGGATGCCTGGAGGTCCCCTGGGGGAAGAATGGGCTCAGCACTGAAAATTGTTTTTCAAAGCTGGATGGCCAGGACAGGATCCTTTCCATTTAGCAGGGCTTTTCAGCAGCCTAGTGCCCCCTGAGCAACAGAAGAGGACACAGCTGGCAATATGCAGTGGACCAACTGGCTCCCTGACACTGCACAGACCAGGCAGGGTAGTGTTCCTGGTGCACCAAGATCCCTTAACTAATGCTGACTCCTTGTTTGGCTGGACTTTGTCGCTAATTTTCTGCCTGGGAGCCACTTTATCTCCCATTGCTGCTTGTTTTGTTGTTGATTTGTTGTTTTTTGTTTTGTTTTGGGTTTGGTTTGGTTTGTTGTTGTTTTGGTGTTTGTTTTTTTGTTGGTGGTGTTTGTTTTAGTCTGTTTTTCTTTCTTAACAGAGAGATAAGCCATAATTTTCTGTTCACCTAACACATTTCTGCTAGGAGGATGTGCTGGGCATAGGTGTCTGTGCAGCTCTTAAAAATGCTATATCCTACCTGCCTATGCTCTGTTTTTTCCTTCCCAATGTCTTTCTAAAGAGTAGAGTGAGGGGCCCTCACTGACAGGTCAGCCATTGCTCTCCTGGGTGGGCACTAACTACTTGAAACCAGAAGCTACAATGCTTCCCTCCCCAGCATGAGGGACGGGTAGAGACCAAGAACTCTGCAGAATGAGCTGGTAGCTCTGGATCCACTTCATTTTCTCCTGGCCCTTTCTAGGGCTAGCATAAAGTGAGTTGTCACTGAGCAGGTTAGCAAAAGAAATGAGATTGGTTCCATATTTACCTTCTGTGTCTCCTAATTCTTCTCCTGCTGGCTCCTGATCTCAGGCCCCACAGCATTCTGCTTAGCAGCTCTTCTCTCAGTAGGACTCTCTTCTATGCAGCTTTCACAAGTCATGTAGAAATTTCCCATCTGCCTTCCCGTCACATTGGAATGAAATTGGCTGATTGGCTCAAGTATTACTTTGGCAAGTAGGGGGAGGGAAACCAGCTCAGTGATTGTATTGGGACTCATTTCCTTAGGAAATCACACTAAAATAGAATAACCTTCCTTCTTTTCTTCTCCATCCCCTATTCCCTTTGCTTTACTGCCTCTCCATGCACTTTCCCCCTGCCTCTCCAGAACTCCTTTGTGAAAATCCTTTGCTCTTGGGCTTTTTCTTTGAGACTCTCTTTCTGATCTCTCAGGAAGACAGAATGGTTTAATTTCCATTCTCCTTCCTCTTTTGCACTTCAGCTGGACTTTGCTGCAGGAGAGGACACATGATACTCTGTAGCTCAGTGGTCTGGTCCCAGCATCCAGGAAAGTTTCCCTCTCAGCTCAAGCCACTTTCCTGCGCCTGAGTAAACTTTCATCTCTGTGCTTGGCTGTGTTGGCTGGCATGATGGTTTCTGTCACTGAAATGCCCTTGTCTATGGAGAGACTGGGTGATGGAGGATCTGATCCTGGTTTTTTTTGCCCGAGAGATGCTCTGCTGCATGAGCTTTTGATGCAGGCTTGAGGTTTGTTTGATTAGCTGCTCCTGTATGCAAAAATTTACTGTTGAGACAGAACTGCGGGGGGTGAGAGAGGATGTTTAACTTTTTTCTGCTCTTATTTCTTAACAGTACTGAATTGTAAGAAAAGCCCCTGCTTTAATTTGAGCTTGATCATTCCATTTGCACTCAGTTCTGTAAGGGGCACCCCATACCTTACTCCTCTTCTAGAGGTTTGCCCATTCTTCAGACTTGAGTGCTCCTTGGCCTGTGTGAAGAGATTCTGCAGAGGCCAAGGTGGTTGGGACATAAGTCCAGATCCTTGCACACCTCCATGTACCCTCTTCACAAACTGTGTCATGGCTGTGGGCAAAAGAAAGAAGGAAAGAAAGTGTTGCCTGCACATAGCAAACAGCAAGCTGCTAATTCCTGTAGACGGTGGGATGCTTAGGCCCCAGGGAGATGACTTCTAGCAAATGGTTTTTCGACCTTCTCATTACTGCAACAAAAAGCTCCTTTAAGTGAGTTGTCTACTCTGGCTGCCATAGCAGCTTACCCATTACAATGCTGACATTTTCTGGACCACGCGCCAAACGAGTGCTGAGGGGTGTGCATGTGTGTAATGCACATAATGTGGAGACAGGCAAGGGACTGTTGGTTAACTATTAGAGGGAACAGAGCCTGTAACATTGTAAAGGAGGGAGTTTTGTCAGGTCAATTTGCAAGCTGCTTTCAGCTGTCAAGGGATTACAGTATGTTTCTGGTTCTCTGTTTGGAGTACACGTGCTTGTCTGAGAAAAGCACAAAGTGTTGACACTGCTAGATGGTGCTGGGGGGGCTGCTTTCTGCTCTATGCTGCCTTAATCGGCTGACTAATTGGTGGTGCATGGTGGTTTGGGGAAAGAGAAGAGGTGAGGGAGGTGGTGATGGCTTCTCTGTCACATCAAGAGGAGACAGTAGGATGAGAGGTGATGGGTTTTGCACAATAGTTTTGGAGGTGGTGGGTTGAACTTGAGTATGCTTGTTCCTTAGTAAGCTAGAGCAATTGTTGCAGTATTTAATGTGGTAGTAAATGAAGCATGCTTATGCTTCTTTAAGAAGCAAGGAAGCAGCGTAAATTACCTCATAAAGGTGAGGAGATGGAGAATTTCCTCTCAGCTCTGTCATAACAGGCTGGCACTGTTAAGAACAGGAGGCTCTGTCAGTCTGTGGTTATGATGGTGGAGAACTAGATGGCCTCAGCACTAAATAATGGAAATGGTTACCAAGCTCATCTTCAGCCCACTTTGTCCTGCTTAAGCCAGCAGTGACTGGGGGCAATTACCACGTGTTGACTTAGACTGATATATTTCCCATGCAGCATGATCGAGCAAAGAACTGAATTATTGTGGTAGCTGCTGGCAGGCAGCACTCTGTGCCTTGAAGAGGAGAGTGCAAGCAGCAGTGCTCTCTTTGGCCCATGATTTGGGAAGCTTTAAGCTGTCAGTTAGGACCTCAGAGCAGCCATGTGCACAGAGGAAGATGACCCAGGAGGTAATGAGTTGTTTTGTAAACTTCTCTGCAAGTGTCACCATGGGAACTCCTGTCTGCCAGGCGCTTCCAGCACATCCCTGTGGTTATGCTGGTAGAGAACTGGGAGAGGCTACAAAGCTAACCACACAGTCTTCCTGCCAGATATTGTTGGTGACCCTGTGTGTGCCTGGACAAAAGCTGCAGGACAAAATTGCTGCTCAGAGAAACCCACTGAGGGATTCTTCTGCCTTTCCTTAGGGACTGTGATGATGGCTGCCATGTTACAAACAAAGGAGGGTCTGGCTGATCCTTGCTGAACTGTGGTAGGAGACCAGTCCTGTGTGTTTTTGTATTAAATCTCCTCTTTTCTTTCTGCAGGCTGCCCAGAAGGGAAGAAAGTTGAATTTATTACCAGCTTACTTGATGCTCTGACTACGGACATGGTACAGGCTATAAACTCAGCAGCACCTACTGGGGGTGGGAGGTGAGTCCAGAAAGCACTTGGGCTGAATGCCACCAAGGTGGTTGCAGAGCTCTGGGTGCCCCTGAGGTGAGGGCAAGAGGGAAAGTTGTTTCTCTACTCTGATTCGAGCTCCTCTGGGTTATGGGGAGAGGAGCTGAGGCTGCATCTTCAGACGCTGCTCTGTCCTGTCATCCTAGCCCTGCCTGCCTCCTCCTGCCCCTCCTCCCTGGCAGCTGCTCCACCATAAAGGTTAGTATAGCCCATTTGAAGTGTGAAATGACTGCTCAGTGGGAGGAAGTGGCTTGTTCTTTTGTCCCCCGGTGCATGAAAAGACCTAATAAAATGCAAATGGATTGAAGGAGACCGTGTGGCCTAGTGGCTACCACAGGGAGCGAAGAATGTGAACTGAATTCTTGGCAGTACCAGCGCTGTGGTTTTGCTGTGGGGCTGGAGCCAGCCGGCCCATGAGGAGAGGAGCTGTTTTTCATGGCCCTCCCCTCTGACCAGCTGCCTGTTCATCTCTCTTGGAGGGAGCAGCAGGTCAGGCCTGTTGCAAGAGGTGGGCAGAAGTTTCTGGGGAACTGGGGAAAAGCTGAGGTCTTGTCTCCCCCTTCTGCTTGATAACAGCAAATCCCCTCGGTGCAGCAGCCACAGTTGCTGCAGCAGGACAGGCCGTTGAGGACAGTCTGGGATGGATTTCAGAAGTGCAGTATTGCCTCGGCTGGCAAGGCTTTTATGGCTCTGGATTCCCCCAAGTGTAAAAGGAGTCAGCGCTAGCTTAGCACGAGGGGATGCTGCTGCAACTGGAGTGTGTAGAGATGAAGGAGCTGCCTCGGTGCCTAGGTTATTTCTGTGGGTATTGCTCCAATGTATTCTGAGCGTATATTCAGAGTGTATTCTGATCCCCTGCTGTCCTCTTTCAAAATGTAGAAGGAAGCAGTGCCATCTCTAGCTACTCAAGACAAAAAACTTCCTGTGTCGCACCTCTGTGCCCCTTGGTTTCACTATAGATTGCTTTTGACCCCGTCTGGTTTTAACTTTGCCTTTGGACCTTACAGATCAGGGCAGTGGCTGAGTGCCTGCACGCTGAGTATTCTGTGTCCCATCAAATTATCAGTATACGTCTGCATTCACATAAACAGGATGAAAATTACCCCAAGGATGGGAAAGACATCGTTCTCTCCCAGCCGTAAGCATTCTAATGTCAATTGTGTCTAATTTGCATGGTTCAAATGCAGTGGGTAGGGGTGGTGGGAAGCCCCAGAGAGTATTTGATATTTCTTCAGCATCTTTGGCACTGGGATTGAAACCTAGCCAATGTAATCATCACTTTTAAAATAAAGCTTAATATAAACCAATATTGTAGATACCAGAGATGTATGCCCCCACTGCACTTCTATGAACCAGCAGGCTTGCTTCCTAACGTTCCCCAAGCTTTGTGTATTTCTCAGCTTTCAATAGAGGCCTTTCTGGTAGAATTTTTCTCTGCCCAGCTCTTCACATAGTCATCACATTGATTTATTTTCAGCTCCAGTGTCAGCAGCTCAGTTGCAAGGGGAAAAAGAGATCTTTTAGCAGGATGTCCTTTGTAAGACGAAAGACTGCTACCACCCAAATATTCTGCGTGCCCACAGCCACGATTACATTCAGGAAACTGCTCTGGCTTAAACTTCTATGTGCATCAGCTTGGCCAAGCACATACCCCAGAGAACACACATCAAGATTTTCCATCCCACCATGCCATGATGGGACCATATACTGGAGGGGTGGAGGGAAGGGAAGGAAGGCATTTCAAGGAATGTTTGTTACATACATACAAATTTAATCAGTGCAGCTTTTATTTCCTATGAGTTGGGAAGCTGTCTTTGGCCAATGAGTCCTGCTTTCCAAGTTTCCCAAAGGGAGGAATGACCTGAGCTCTCTTTTTGGGGAATATATGAAATTGTCTGGGTGACCTAATTTGACTTTGGCACTGGAAATGGAATCTATTTTCCAAGACGAGGGGGCTAATCTATAGGGTTAATCATAGGGCTAATTCATTTCCAACCTTAGAAATTTACAAAACACTGGATTTATGACAGTGCTTATCCTGTATCTCCCTGGCCCAGGTTTGCTGAGAAGGTCATGTAGAAAAAAAAAAAAAGCTAGAGATCTGGCTATCTGATTTTTCTTAATGTCAGTCATGTCAGTTTTAATGTCTTAATTCCAGTTTTCTTATTTGTAAGGCAAGCTTCACTTACTGCAGGCTCTTCTCCATCTTTGCCATAATGATGGCAGAACAGGTTCTGTATTTAAACATACACTGGTTCCCTCTGTAGCCTCCCTCTTTTCTGTTCCTTTACAGTGTTCAGCATTTCATCCTCCTGGGCCTTTTTTAGAGTTTGAACAAATGCATCCAGTGATCCAAGGTAAATTTTTAATGTATCACCAGCGAAGGTTATGCCTGTTGCTGGGGGCCTGGCAAACAGCAAGCCATACCCCCATGTCTTTTGGCCCTAAACATTGTCCTATGTATTTTAATCAATCGGAGAAGCAGCAAGTGAGAGTTTTAGGGAAGGGGGGGAGTATTGCTTTTTTTCCTGTGGCAGCAGAGAGATGATATTGGCATACAATATGCATCTTTAATATCAACGTGAAAATGTAGAACCAAACACAGAGAAGAGCCGTTTCAAAGTGTCAATGGTGGGAAAAAAATTGACAGTCTTAAAGAGCTCAGCCTTCCTTAGGGTATTAAAAGAAAATAAAACAAGGTTGAAAGATGTTTTTGTCTAATGTGAGTACCTCCATAGGGGACAAAACCTCTGCAGGCTCTTTAGTCTACAAGGGAAGAACCCGATCAGCTGAATATAAACAGATTTGTGATAAAAATTTCTTTCAAACAAGGGCAATTTGAAGGCAGAATGAAGTCATAAGGGGGTGACAGATTCCTGCTCTCTAAGGCTTTCATCTTGAGCCTCATGCCTTTCAGAAAGACTTGGTTTAGTCAAACCCAAATTATGGTCCTAAGAGTAATTTGCTTCACGTTCTGTGAGTGTGATACTCAGGAAATCAGATTAGATTACCCTGTCTCCTTCAGTCTGAATCCGGATATGCGAATGAAAACTTCTTGCATTTGCTGAGTCTCTCCAAGACTTTACCTATTTATGCTGCAAAGCTGTCTGTGGCTTTGTAACTAATGTCCATATTAGCTCTAGGGGGTGGCGGGAAGGGAGGAGCATGAGGAGAAAGCATAGAGATCTGCATCTAAAATACTACATAGAGCTGTGCTAAATTGCACACTTTATACTTGGCAAACACAAAGGCAATCTAGTAGCAGCAAAACAAGGCTGTACAACTTGGATTACTGCGAGCCATGTAAGTAAAACCTGATAAGATTCTTTTTTTTTCTTTTTCTTTTTTTTTTTTTTTAATTGGGCATGCTTAAAACAATCTTTTAATCCCTTATAGGTCTTGTCTCATTTAAGCAAGTTCAAAGCTATTGCCTTATAATTGAGTTACTCTTGCTTTACAATAATGTAAATAAGACGAGAACTTCCCTTCCTCGTGGCCCTGGTTTATATTACAGCAAAATAGCCAAGTAGGCTTCATTTAGACTTTTGAAACAGAAAAATCTCTGGTAAAATTCATTCTTAATTTTAAATTTATGTAATAACTCCAAGGCACATCTTGTTACTGTATGTTTTCAAAGTAATTAAGGGAGCACTTGTAGGAAATTAGTTTATTAAACAGTGTTTGGTATTCTTTTAGGAAAAAAAACGCATAGTTTAAATTCTTCATGTATAAATTCTGTATAATAGGAGCAGCACTTTTTTAAATTTAGATTTTGGTTTAGTCCATTTAGGTCTATCTTCTGATTCAGATGTATTCATATCACACAGAACCTAAACTAAAATAGTAAAAAGGGAATCCCAGCCTGGATTTCCCTGATCTGAGAAAGTCTCTCTGGTCCCTACCAATTCAGAATTGTATTTTAGTTGCCAGAATGTGTGCACTATGGCTTACTACATTATCAGCAAAATATTACTGCCCTGTGTAATTAAGGGTTAAAAGGGCAGCTCACAACAGCCACCCTCATCATAGTAACACAGCAGCTGTGTCCCTTCATTTTAAGTTGCCAATTATACCCCATGTAATAGCGCTAAAAAGTACTTCAGAAAATTGCTCCTGAGGTTCCCTTTCATGCTCTAGTTGAGCAGTTTGAAGCAGGCAAGCACAGCTCAGCACATCTCCAGGGTGTTCTGAAGCCGAGCCATGTTTTAATAAAGATTGACACTTTCAAACAGTGAAGGGAAGTTAGTACCCAACTGCTATTGCATTTCAATTGAAGTTGGATACCAACTTCTCCTTGTGCTCCTGTGGAAATTCTAGCCTAATTAAAGATACAGGAGACTTCGTGTAGGCGGAGGATCTTTGAACAGTCGATGAGGAGTGAAGGGAGGTGATTTTTTTAAACCGTCTCAATCATTTATTCCACAATCTTCAGAAAAGTTGTGATCAGAATAATGTTTTGTACATAGCTCAACTGGAGAGGAAGAAGCTGGGCCTGTAATAAGATAACTTAAAATTTAACTGTAGAGGAATTATGCATTCCCCATAATGAATTTGGACTGTAGTACCTGTTTGTTTAGTCTGAACACAGCACAGTTTTTTCTTGGCTTCTTGATTCCTTGGCTACAGGAAAGGGAAAATAATAAAACAAATAGAGGATCCTTTTGCACGTCCATTATAGTAATTCTCTTTGATTCAAGCCATGTTCCACCGTTACAACCTTTAACTGTAGAATAGATGACTGCAAAGAACGGCGAAAGGAGAGTTAGAAGTGGAATCAGAGCAAGAACAATGCTGAATTTTTACCTCAGTTTCTTAAACTCATTGCTTTCCGCTACCCCCTGGCGGCACCTTGATGGACATCATTAATGCTGTCATGGGTGCTGGCTGGTAGGATCAGTCCTGTCATTTCTTCAGCTTTGCTCTACTCTGCTCTTCATTCAGCAAGACTACCAAGCAAGGTATACATCCTTGCAAAATATTTCCAAGTTGTAGAAACTTTAACTCCTGTAGCAACCTGACCACAAACAAACCTTGTGTGTTGGGGGTGGAAGCTGCACTGAAAAAATAGATATAAATATATATAAATATTTATTTATTTATTTGATCTTTTTCTTT
>JANHFX010012159.1:12263-38543 GCA_027560015.1 Chloroceryle amazona | reverse complement strand
TTATTTGATCTTTTTCTTTCTTTTGCTCTACTCTGTTGCTTCTGCTAGCAGCTTTTTGTCCATCAGTGTTCTTTCATCCTGGAATAGCCCCCTCTCTGCAGTCCAGTTAGGTGATGCTAGGCTGGATTTACTCCCCTTCCTTCCTTCTGCCTCAGCTGCAATCGTTCCATAATGTTTATATTACAAAATAATAGGTTTTCTAAAGGTCTTGAAAGAGGTGGTTATCTGCCAGATACTTCAGAGACTGCAACCTTGCTTTTGTCAAAGCAATATTTTGTATTAAGATTTTCTGTCGCTGTAGCAGTACTGTGGGTCTGTGCAGCCTGTGCAGTGGAGGCTGCAAGTGTTCAGGGACTAAAGGATCAGCTTTGGTAGGAATGGACTTCAATTTACTTAGTAAAATTTAGTGGGGCATATTACACTTTGGCAGCACCATTTTGTGGAGGATGATGTGACTGCACACTGTACATGATTTGGTATGGGAGTGGTGTCTGACATTTGCTGCTCTTGTATACTTTATATACTGCCCCTTCTTCCCTGCTCCTTCCCACCAAGTTAACTTCTCCTCTCTTGCAAGGGGCTCAAGGACTGGAAAGCATTACAGACTGCATGCAAAATGCACAGTTGAACTGTCTGATATTTTGGCGTATTCTTCTCTCTCTGATCCAGAATTCAGTACAGCTGCAGAAGCATATGCCCATGTTTTTTCATAGCCTCTTTATTTTCTGCCTGTACCTCAGTTACACCAGATGATATGAAGGTGTTCTGTGGAAGTGTCTCGACTGGAAAATAGTATTGTTAAAAGTGACAATACCTTAACCAAATTACCTCCAAGCATAAGCTACCTACGAAATAAGTGTTCTTCTCCTGTGAGGGATCTGATAGCACATTAACCGAAGGAGGAGAAAAAGCCTGCTTAGAAAGGACTATATACTTGACACCAACAAATTCTTAAGAAAACTGAGAGAGCAAGTTCCCTGTCCTAGGCTGTTAATGCTTCTCTTCATCGTTAGGCTGTGGGTGGCCTTATGCTGCACAACAGAATGCTGGCGTACGTACGGAAGTGATCCAGCAATAGCAGGGTTAGATTTGGAAAGTGGGCTTGCACAGAGGTCTTTGCTTACCCAGCACTCACTCATTCTTTGGGATTGATTGTTTTGCTGTAGAGTGCTAAAGAGAAACAATTAGGGAGACAAGTAAGTACATCTGTAATGTAGTCAACATGCAAAGACTGAGAAGGCTGTCTGTATTAGGTCCTGCTACAGCGCTGGAGTAAGAGACTGGAATTTGGTGGATTTTTGTGTGACTGGTGTTAGAGCAAGAGATGTTGTTTTGCTGGGAGTTGAGAATGTACAAAGCAGCTTTGTTCTCTCTTGTTTTTTTTCTGATTCCTTTATGGTCCAAATGAGTAGAGGGGTAGCCGAACAAATAAAGTTTGCATCTGAGGGCTGATTTATTTCTCTTGTAAGAGTAATGGAGATGTAATAGAGAGAATTTTCCTGGACTGCTCTTTCAAAGTCTATGCTTGCAGGACAATTAGAGTCCCCAGATTTAATTCAGCGGACCCGGCAGATATGGTGGTTGTCATGGCATGTCATCAAAGCTAGGTGGCTTAGCAGTGCTGTGAAGTTGCATCAGCTTGTGTTTCATGAATGGTGCATAAGTGTCTTGCATGGGCAGCTGTCAAAGTCAAGACAGTTAGATATGGCCTTCTTTAGTGTATCATGTAATTTCATGAGCCAGGAAGATATGGCTGCACTGAGGTGATGTGGATCTTTTCTGTGCTGGGATTCTGCATGATCACCAGAAGGGGCAGGCAGCCAACTCAGGAACTGCAGTCCTGCTAAGCCAGCCACAGGAAGTGGTAAAAACTCAGCAATGGCTGAATATTCCTTCCTCCTACAATGACAGCAGTTACACTAAGTCCCTTTAGCTCCATTAGTATGCTGCAGTTTTCAGCATGAGCTCTCAGTGTGTTTGTAATGGCAAAAATTGATGCATCATCACCTCACGAGGCAATGCATTTTGTATTAGCCTGTGGATTTCTCTGCTTTTCTTTATGGAAGAGCTGGAGAGGGCTATATTGCCTTTCTTGGTAACTCATAAGAGCTCCTCCTCAGTGTGCCTCTGAATAAAAGGCACTTTTGAGTCCTGCTCCTGAGTGTCTCTTTGGCAGGTAGAGAGAAGTTGGTGCTCCTGTCTGTTGTCTTTCTGCTGTTGGTTCTAAGATGCTCTGCTGTCTTCTGCCTCTCCAGTTGTGGGTCTTCAGGAAACAAAGGGCATGCCAAAGTGTGGACAAGGGGAATCTCACAAGCAAAGCTCAGATTTTATTCCTCCATCTCAACAAAAGCAGAATATTGTCCCTTACAATATGGAAATTCCATGTAGCTGTTGGAAGCACTCTAGTTTTGTAATGATAGCCAGCTCATTTCCAAATGGGAGAGAGGCCAATGACTGTGTTCATAAATGTCATAAAAACAAGCCACAGGATGTGTTTTTATTCTCTCCTGTCATCCTGGTCTTCACAAACAGTTTCAGGGCTCTGAAAAATCCAGACACTCTCTTAGTTTCCTGGGGTGATTTTTTGCAATTTCTGCTTGTCCATAGGTGGCTTCAGGGTGCCTTGTATTTTGGCTCCCAAAACTAAGTCAGAGGTATTCCCAACCTCTTCTTCCTCCCCCACAGTGTTTATCCCACTGTACATTGAGCAGATGCTGTAACTGAATGCCAGGCTGCTTCTCAGCTAAGTATTAAATGATGAAGGAGATAGCTTCAAGTAAGACCTTGGGGAAAAATGTTGTACAGTTTATTTGCCTCTCCCTACTGTGTGCATTTACTTCTTTTGAGAATCCAGATGTCTGGGGATAGGGGCTACATTTCTAAATTGTATCCTTATTTGTGAAAGCTATTGGAGAAGGTTAATGGGTTCTCTGATTTCCACCTAAGCTCCAGTGCTTGCTTTCTGCATATTGCAGACTCCCCTTCGCTAATGATTTAAATTACCATGGCAGTAGGGTGGGGGTTTTATTTTTCAGACCCTGTACCTGCATTTTAGAGTCAAAACTGGTCATACCAGAAGGTCAAAAGAATTTTCGCTGTTTTAGTTCCCAACAAAGAAATTTTCAGTGACTGTTCAAACATGTATTCCACCAGTTTCTAAAACAAGGCTGGTGACAGTCTTGAAGTGCATTTTGTAGGTACCTGGGTTCATATTTCCCCATCAAGTAGAATGCCCCAAACTCACACCAGAATCTGTCTGCCACTGTCCCTCTCTCCCTGCTGGGGAAGGAATCAAGCAGCAGTTGGAGGTGTCTCCTGGAATAAGTCAGAACAACCAGTGCCAGTGTAGTGTGTCTACCTACCTGCTAATTTCCATGCACTGAAATGCTTCATTCTTGGGAGGAAAAAACCTCAAGTCTCAGCCTAATTTCAATATCATTTCATCTCTCTGTCATCGCATGACACGGAGATAAGATAGACTAGTGCAATTTTTAAAGAATTCTTCTTCAGAAAGAATCTCCCTCCCTGCTTCTCTGTGTCACTGAGGAATGACCCCTTTCCCACCACTGCTGCAGAGTATCAGCCGCATAAGTGATATAACACTGCCCGTTCATTGATGGCTTGACGTTGAATGGTAGCATTCTGTATTTGTGCATCTTCGACTTTTACTTTTCCTCCTCTCTGATACTGTTTGTTGCTGTTCACAGGAAGAAAATGTGAGCCAAATAGCATTAAACTTGTAATATCACAATGAGTAAGAAATGAAGCAAACTGTAGTTGCCAGTTCCATAGTATTGTTTTTAATGGATTTGTGGTGCTTGTCTGCTGTTGAATTCTTATGTAAAAGTCATCCATGTGAAAAGCATTAAATATGCTGAAAATACAGCACAGGAGTTCAGATCATCTAAATAGATACAACAGGAATGTTGCATATTGCCAAGGACATGTTCAAATAACGAATGTGTCTTGCATTAAATGAATTTGTTCCCTTTCTGAAGTCTCGACGTTGCTGTCACAGAAGCTACCATGACAGCCGACACTCATAACTCCCCTGCTGGTAACCTGAATGGGAGTCCAAGGGTCAAAAGAACCATGGAGATTGCCGCTTACCTTCTAAAGGGGGATCCTTCTGGGATTAGGCAGAGTTTCAGCAACTTGTGTGAGGGGAACCAGAGCTGCTGAGGCTATCAGCCTCCAGGAATCTCTTGGCACTGCTTGTTTATGCTAAAGAACATTTTTAGAAAAAGTTCATCTCTCTCAAAAGAGCCCAATTAGAAGGAGGCAATTGTAAGACCTGCATCTTTTGCCTGATTAAATATGGCATAGCACATGTCTGACTCAGCGAGCAGCTGTGGCTCCTTAGCATATGCTTGACGGTGTTGGTGAGAGCACCCACTTGTCAGGGGCCTGTGCTTCCTCTATTCCAGGTTCTCTGAGCCAGACCCCAACCACACACTGGAGGAGCGTGTGGTACACTGGTACTTCAGCCAGCTGGACAACAACAGCAGCAATGACATCAACAAGCGTGAGCTGAAGCCTTTCAAGCGTTATGTAAAGAAGAAAGCCAAGCCCAAGAAATGTGCCCGACGTTTCACTGACTACTGTGACCTCAACAAGGACAAGTCGATCTCACTTCAGGAGCTGAAGGGATGCTTGGGAGTCAGCAAGGAAGGAGGTGAGTGACTTTCCTTCCTCATTGCATGAGAATAAAAGGCTGGCTTGGGGTTACAGCAGACTCAGGAATCCCTTTTCTCCCAGGTGATTCAAAAGTGCCACAGTTGTGTGAGAAAATGAGCGGGATTAATACCCTGCCATGCAAATGTAGGTTCATTATTTGTGTTACAGTTCTGTCTCTATCCTGTATCATGGACATTTGTGCTGAGCGCTATACAGAAACAGGACAAGAAGATGAGCCTTGCCCAGAACCCTGCTTGTACTGTACTTTCCTCCTTGGAAACTGTAGTTCAGATCAGGTTCCTTCCAAGTAATTCACTGCTAACGATATTCTGTAGTCTCAGCCATGTAGCTTGGATGATGTATGAGCCAGCACCGACCCAGTCCTTCTCCAGAGACTCCGTTGACTAACAGAAATAATATTTATTTTCATTGCTAAATCCAGCATGCAGAAAAGTGGATGATGCAGAGAGAACAACTCAAAAAGAAAGTGAAGGGCTCTACTGTTGCCCTTTTTCAGAGCTAAATTGCACTTTAAGATAGAGAGAGAAATAAGTCATACAAATAACATATTTTCTATTCTGTTATAGTGCCTGAGCAACCAGTCCACTCTCCTTCCTTTTCTTGCTCTTTCATCTTCACCTCATCATCTGCTGGGACCGGGACCAAGATGATATTTTTGGAGATTTTATGCATTGAAATGGTTCAACCCAAATTCATTAATTATCAGTCATTCATCCCTGACTGTGGGCAGGCTTGCTTGGCAGGCAAAGGCAGCAGGGAGATTCCAGGGGACTAAATTTCCTGTGCAGGTGTTTTGGCTGTGCCCACAGCTCTCGTTATAGCCATCATGCCAGTTGGGAAGGGTGGGTAGCTTTCTTTCTCCAGGCTTAACCTTTCCATAGTTCTTTCCCCAGGTTTAGGACAAGCAGGGAGAGAGTTGGTGCGTTTGAGTGTTGGGAAGTTGCCCTTTCTAGGTGCTTTGCAAGCATCTTTGTTATCATAATAAGCCCATTGCATTACTCATCAGCTGTGAGAAGCATTCAACTTCCTTAGCTCAGTGGAAGTTTTCTTCTTCATCATCAGTACCTTACTGAGGAACGACATACCAAAATAGCAACCCTGTTCCTTAATTTTATTACCTTCCCAGTAAGATGAATATGCCAAATGAGTTTTATTGCTATTTGGCCTGGAATAAGACTCTCCGGAATATGTTGCCTTGGCCAACCAGCTGTTCAAAATTTAGTTTATGGAAAGGGGAAGGAAAAATAAAGATAAAAAAAAAATTAAAAAAGAGAGAGAAGGAAGAAAATGTGAAAGGGAAATGCAAAGGGGAAAGAAAGCAGCAAGATGATGTTGTGAGTGCCTGATTGCCTAGCTATTTTGTAAGAACACAGCCTTTCATGATTTTTATTATTTCTTCTATTGTATGAGGACAGGATTGCATGCAAAAAGGTGCTTTGACCTTGTTTTACCATACACCTCCACACACCTACTAAAGGCCTTGAGGGCCAAAGATAAATGGGCAAGATAAATGGCAGGAGAAGTGAGGGGGAGCTAACGGATGGTGAGGGCTAAAAAGTAGTAGAGGGGGCAGTACAGGGAGCAGGTACTAATGTGTAGGAAAGAACTGAGAGAGAGTACTCTAGAGGTGCAGGAAGCAAGTTTGTGATGGATCTTTTTTATGAAGTCATGAATTTCTGAGGTGGTAGATAACATGTTTGTTCTGCTTTCTATTCACAAGAACTTCTAAATTAAGAAATAACCAGTAGCTTGCCCTTCTTCAGCTTTCCCTTATACTGATCATGGGTGCATACAGTCAGTCAACTAGTCCATGTATTTGCTCTCTGTTTCTTTCTCTGTACCATGGCCTCCAAACATCTGCTGGGGCTGAGGTCACTATGAGTCCAAGCCAAGAGCTAGTTGGGAACCTTTTAGATGACATACTTCAGCTGTAAGCTGACAGTCAGATGAAATCAAAAGTTTTTGTGGAAATGTTTCTGTTGCAACAAAAACTTTGCAGGAAAGGTTTTCCTGGTCTGGATTGGATGGGTGAGGGTTGGAGGGAGGCAAGGAAAGTCATCATTTCCCCTTGATAGACTTCATTACAAATGAACTTGCCTCAGATGGTCCAAATTCTGGTTGAATATCTAGCAGCACAAGGACTAAAATGAAGTGGGTCATCATTCTAGGTGAGTGTGCTTCCTGCTAGGCAGACTGAACTGCAATCCTTTCAAAAACAGCAGTGATTTCGGAAATAAAGCTTCATACAAATTTTGTAGGGTTTGGTTGGGATGCTGAGGAAAACAAATGTTCAGCATTTTTGTCAGTGTTTTGCTTTTGTGGGTAGTTCAATCCGAACATGGACATAGTGTTGCTTGAAAGAAGCACAGGGCATAGGTAAATCAACACTGTTATATGACTCTTGGGCACTAGGTAGTCTAAATAACTAAGATTTATGTGGGAAGATTTAGCTGGTGTATTCATAAGGACAAACCTGAATCTGAGCTCTTTCCAGCTTAGGATCAAATCTATCCGAGATGCATAGTTACATCTGTCTTCCCCTCCTCAGCAGCTTCTTGATTCCTGTGGTAACTTAATATGAAGCTGCTGCCAGTCAGTGCTTCTTCAGTAAGAAGCTCTCCAGACCACCAGCAACCCTTCTTCTTCTCCACCTTTATGATGACTGTTGTGGTTTAACCCCAGCTGGCAACTAAGCCCCACACAGCCGCTGACTAACTCCCAGATGGTGGCATGGGGGAGAGAATCAGAAAAGCAAAAGTGAGAAAACTGGTGGGTTTAGATCAAGACAATTTAATAGGTAAGCAAAAGCCACACACACAAGCAAATCAAAACAAGGAATTTGTCTACTTCAGGCAGCAGTTCAGCCGTCTCCAGGAGGGCTGGTCTCTGTTACACCTAACAGTTTCTTGGGAAGAAAAATGCCATCACTCTGAACATGCCACCTTCCTCCTCCTCCCAGCTTTAGACACTGAGCATGACATGATATGGTATGGGATAGCCTTTTGGTCAGTTGGGGTCAGCTGTACCAGCTGTGTCCCATCCAACTTCTTGTGTACCCCCAGCTTACTCCCTGGTGGGATCCTGTGAGAAGCAGAAAAGGCTTTGACTTTGTGTGAGCTCTGCTGAGCCATAAGAAAAACATCCCTATCTTACCAACATTATTTCCAGCACAGATCCAAAACAGCCCCATACTGGCTACTATGAAGAAAATTAACTCTATCCCAGCCAAAACCAGCACAATGAGCCAGAAATTTGCTGGAAAATCTACTAGATCTGGTGGCCACTTTGCACAGCTCTTTCCCTTCTGGTTAAACCAGATGCATTTCTATCAGGGGCAAATCAGATGCAAAAATGCTATTCCTGGATCTCAGAATGGAGAAACCACATAGAGCCAGCCCTTGAGGGCTTGCAGAAGCCTGCAAATGGCTTCTTAAACTGGGGCAAAATAGGCAGGGGGTCTTGTAGCTCAGAGTATGCCAGGAGCTATCTGCCATAATTTGATCTAGAGTTGTCTGTTGGAGGAATTGTGGAAGGAAAACAGACTGATTTACAGCCTGTTAAAAGTTAGCATTCATCAGTGCAGTCTGCACAGCCTGAGTTAGGGGGGGAACCATCTGTGATCAAAGAACAGATTTAGCTCTCTGCTTTAGTCAGTAGGCAGGGTCCTTGAGAGGAGATGGACATGCACTGTAAAGCATTGCTGGAAAGCTACTGAACCCAAGATTAATTGGTGTCCAGTGATCCTGGAGAAGAGGACTGTAGATCTGAGCAAAGCTTATACTAGTGTTGGCTGCAAAATGCTGAAGTTGAGTTTTACCTCTATATTCTTCCAAATTCAGAAGACAAAGTCAGCATTTTGTGCCTGCCCAAAGAGGAGCTAAGGATTAAGCAGCAAATAAATGTCCCTCTGCCAGCTGACAGGAAGTTTATTTCTGCCAGTTCAGGTCCCGTGATTGCTTTGCCATCCAAGAGCTTGTCAGATGGTAGGTGTTGGGCGCGCTTCACAGGCCATGAGGACTTCTGGGGTAGAACCCAGCCACTCTCTGTGCCAACAGCCAGCTACCAAGAACAGAGTCTTGAAACAGGATCAAAATGTCTTAATTAAAAAGTACGTGTATATATAATTAAACACCATGAGCAAATATTACCGAAAGAAGGAAAAATAATAGGCTATCTTAACATCAGATTAAATTCATTGATGTTTGAGACCCTTCTTATTGATATCTGCAGAAGTGACTGATACTGGGCATGCTTGGGAGGGTTCTGGGAGTGAAAATGGTCTATATTGCTGCTGTGCAAGCAGTTGTGTGGGAGAAGGTAACAAGCAGTCACCTGGGAAAGGCCTCTGGACCAATGATGGTACATAGCTGACAACAGTCTGAGAGGCTATGAAAAAAAAAATCTAATAAGGTAATGCTGAGTTAATAAGAAGAAAAATCAGAGTACATCTAAATACAATTAGATTAGAAGGTAGATGAGCTCCACTGGTTCAATGCTCAGTTTTGTTTGCCTTGTTCAAGATATCCCCTTCAGGACCTCAGTTGAGGTGCTGTAGTTTTGTCATCTCTAGTCTTGAGGAAAGTTACTGATGGTTAGTATGAATCAGGACATCAGTACTGTGTTGAGGTAAGGCTTGTGGTAATGTTCCTCCCCCATCAAAGGTGAGAGTTTTGCTTTGTAAGTTCAAGGATTCATTTCTACCTGAAAAAGCTGCCAGAGTTTCCTTGGGGCTTTTCCTTTTGAAGGACACATGGCTTGAATTGTTACTCAAAATAGTGTACGTCTGAGGCTGAGCAAATGCTCTGCATTAGGAAACTTACTGAATGATGGAATGTTACCCTATAATATCCAAGGGCTTCCCAGGTATATGGTAGTAACCTGCTGTCACCATCTGACATATTGCTTCCTCTCTTTCATGTAAACTTAATGCTCAGGGCGGGGGGGTATATATTGAAGGCAGCATACTGAAGGCAATACTCTCTGCCTTTGGAGTGTCAGCTGTTGAGCTTCAGAGCAGTTTCCCAGCATGGGTGTGTGGGGCCATACCCACGGAAAGCACAGAGCTGTACCAGGCTGCTTGGAAGGTGTGCCCTGCCCCGCCTGGAGCACCCCTGCCATTTCAGGGAGGCTCCCTGCCTCTTCCTGGAGATAAACAGATCTCTTTCACAGCAATACCCTGTAGGCTTAGCTGCACTGCCTGCAAAAGCGGGTTTTTCAGATGCCTTCTGGCTTACCCAGGCAGCCAGCCGGGGCCTGTAGCCCAGCAATACCCTCCAGAGCCCCTGCCCCAGGAGCAACCTGGCTGCCGCAGCTCCAGCCAGCTGGAGGGTACCATGGCTCATAAAGACCCTGGGTTTTTATTGCCAGCCCTGCAGGAGAGTCCCAATTAGCTCTGGAGGAATCTGCCTCTTGGCAATGGAGCTCTGCTTTTTATACATGGGTGCAGAAATAAGTGAATAACATCTTCTCTGACCTCGCCAGAGCAGATGGCGGATACGAGGCTGGGGTTTGGGAGTCTCAAAATAACCATGTTTATACAGTTTCTCTTATTAATGATGTCTAAAGCCAACAAGTTGTGCTTTGTGAGCCGTTTCAAACTCAGCCATCACCACCTTTCATTCCCCCTCTTTTTATCTTCCCAGTGGTTCCAGTTCTGTCCTGCCTCCCAGCCTCCTGTCCCTCATGGCTTCCCCAGGCTCATCCCTATTCTCTGAGCTTCTGCTCATCTTGCTTTTGCACAGAGCAGAGCGTGCTGTAGCTGCGAGTGTGCAAAGTGCTTAATCTGCAAAGCAAGCTGTGCAGTTGGGTCAGAGGCATGCACAAATCAAAGATAAATCTTAGGCTGGGCTGGAGTGGAGGGTGGCAACAGGCTTACTGCTTCTGACTGGGAGCAGGAGTTCCCAGCTAATCCCTCATCTGAAATCAGACCAAGTAGTGAGCAGGAGATGTGCTTTCAGGAGCTCCTGTAATCCCTGAGCTGTCTGTACCCAGCACATGGTATGAATGGGTTTATTGTTGAGGTGTGAGCCCTTTTCATGAGCTCCATCTGGTGTAGGGTGCATGTGCCTGTTTCTCGGGATGCAGTCACAGCGCTACTGTCTGTCCCTGCCCTTCTGCCGGGTGTGAGTTCAGGTCTTTGATTTGAGGCACCTGTTTGATTGTTTGGTCCAAGCTAAAGATTTAGTGAACTTGGGCTGTCTGAACTGTCTACACCTTCACTCTTTTCTGGCTGCCTGCTATGACATTATTTTCTTGTTCTACATGATGCTTTTCTTGCTGTTAGCAAAAACTCTTCTGGGAAGTTTCTTCGTACTTGCATCCTTCCTTTCTACTACTTTTTCCTCCTTCCACAGTTTAGTTTAACCTTTTAATTGTTGCTTCTTGCCCACACCAAATCTCTGGATTTTGTGACATTCAGCTGCTACAACACCAGGTACTTAACATCTCTCATCTCAAGCACATCGGTCTGACTCTTGCCTGTGAATCTTAAGGAGTGCTGGCAGGGCTTGCTGTGTGCACATTCAGAGGAGTTCCTTTGAACTTCCCCTCCATCAGCAGAGAGTGGGGATGTTCCTTTGTCATGCCACAGCATTTATTGCCTTTAACATGGTTCTTGGATTTTACAGGTAGCCTGGGCAGTTTTCCCAATGGAAAAAGACAAGGCATTAACCCCTTCAGTGAGTATCTTGTCAAAATGTTTCCTTTTTCCTGTGATAACCATGTGTCCCAAAATTCATTCTCCCCTGCTCTCCTATGCTCACAAATAGCACTACAGAAAGAGTTGAAAACCAAAGCTGTTCATAAAAGATGTGAATGTAACAACATGCAGCTCCACTGCATCACTTCCAAGTCCAGCACTGTCGTTATTTGAGGCAGACAGTACATTGCTGAGGAATTAGAACAGGATACAGCAGCTATGGGATGAACACTCTCCCACGCTATTCTCCCTGCTTTCAGCAAGCAATGCTTAAATGATTTGTTGTGTTTACATTACTCCATGGACAAGTTCCCATGAAGATGCTTCTCTGTCCCAGTGAAGGTCTGCTTTCCTCTGCATTTTGTGTCAGTGAATTGCACCTTTCACCAGGCATGAAGAACAGTTTTTATTTGTTTTCCTTTTAGACCTGCTGCCTCATGGTGTCATTGGGTGCTGCCTGTCTTTCTCCTGCCACTTGTTCTACAGCTTTCTGACATATGTCTGGTTAGACTCCTTTCCATGTCAAAAAGACATAGGTGTTTGCTTAATGAAAGAAGTCTTCCTCTTGCTATCCTTCTTACCTTTCTGGGTACCTTATCTGGTCTTGGTGAGATGGGATGAACAGGAAATAAAGATCAGCTAAGCTTCATATGCTGATGTAGTGATGTTTCCTGCTCTGTCCTCGGTTCTGAGCCTGTTTTTATTTTCTGTCTGCTGCTAAAAGCTGAGCAGAGGCTTTCAAATAATAGTATACTGTCACTTCAACCTCTTTGCTAGTCACTCAGTGTGCTCAGTGTAGGACAGGTCATCCCCACTCCCCACTCACACACTGCATTTCATGTGTGGACATTGAAGTCAGTACGCAGTTTTTCTGAGCTGGTCATTGAGCACTGTGAGTGCCTTTTGCAGAGCTGTGCAGCCAGTTTCCAGTATGACTATCTTGAACAATTTTGCATTTGACAGTACTCGCCTCCCATGGCAAGGCATGTTGATTAGCATCGATCTCAGGTCTGTCTGTAACACTTTTCCTTTCTGAAAACCAAATCCATACTTCTGTCTTCTCTCCAGCATGTTTTCACCTGTAGTTAATCCTCAGAGCTCTCACTCTGATCTCAGAAGAGCTCTGATTCTTTAAGAACATTTGATGAGGGGCTTAACAAAAGCTTTCTGAAGAAACAAGCGTGGAAGTGTGCACACCAGGCCACACCTTTTCACCATCCGCTGGGACACTAATAGCTCAGCAGGGTCCTGGAACCCCCAGCTCCAAGTATGCTGCATCTCGGCTGCAGATTCAGTAGCCTGGTAGGCTTCAGAGTGCCTGGTGTAGGCAGATCTCTGAGCACCATGGAGAAGGGAGACTGCTGCATTCTGCTCTCGCAGAGGTGGGGAGAGCTGACTTGTCCTTACCCTGCATGCCTGCCTGGGGACATGGTGGCAGGGCAGCCTGGCAGCAGTGGTCTTCTGCATCAGCCATAGCAGGAGGGAGAGCACAGGGAGAGATGTTGGACCTGTTGTTTCCTCAGACTGCATGCCCATTTCCAAGGAAGGGGAGGGAGAGGCAAGAGGTGGTTTGTGTTTAAAAATATGCCAGTCCCCAGGGCTCCATGTGACTCATTCAATGCTTTTTTCAGCAAGGCTGTCTCATTAGCCCCTGGTTGTTTTCAGCCTCACAGCTTACTCTGGGATCTCAGCCTTCTGGGGCCATGGCTGCAAGAAGAGGCTGTACTGTGTCTTTATCAGTCAACAGCCCTTTAGGTTTTAATTTGTCTTTTTTTCCTCACTTTCTCTGCTTCTGTTATGTTTTTGTTTGTTGGTTTTTTTTTTAACTCCTTTCCCACCTCACCCTTTCAGTAGGCCGCCTGGTGTAGCAGCAGGAGACAGGAAGGGAAGGCAGGAGCCAACCCAAAGGAAAAAAGATCCAACAACAGATGGACAGACACCTTGCTGCTTGTGAGCAAGCATGCAGCACCAGCAGCATCCAACGTAGCAGAAGTGGCACCCAGAACGTTTGCACTTTTTAATAATTGGTTTGGGTTTGGGTTTGTTTTTAATTGCTTTTCAATGCCATTATCTAATACTTTGGAGAGTGGGGGGAAGCAGGATCATGACTTTTTAAAATTGGAACAGCTACTGATGACGTAAAATTGAGTTCACTGGGACTCAGAGAAAGAGAATTTTATATACTGTATATAAATATATATGTAAATTGTACAGTTGTCTTGTACAGGGGTTGGAGTCACTGTTCTGTTCCTCCGTTTGCTTTTGAAGGCTGTTAGGGTTAGAGGGACACTTTACATTTAATGGATTACAGTAATGCAGTCATTTCTGCCACCAGTTGCAAGCCTTAACACCCCCATGCAGAAAGGAGCACATGTATTGGTGTGACTTGTGCTTGCGGATGCGCACACAGTTCCCCAGACACCAAATGCTTCTTGGGAGCAGCTGAACCCCTTCTTTTCTTACTGTAAAGCCCTGTGCAACTCACAGGCAGTTGGGCTTTTAAGAGAGCACAAGCTTCACCTACCTAAGTATTTGTGCACTGCAAAGCTGCTTAAAGTAGGGATAGAACAGGGTTGTATTAAGAACATACAAAAATATTTTCTGCACCTGTTGCAATGAACTGCAACTGCATTACTGTCCAGGCTCAGAAGACATGCTTAGCAAAGATGTGCCATGTCTCGGGGATCTAATGCTGTAGGAAGGACATGGGAGCCATAGACCAAGTAGAGTCAGCGGAGTGAAGTCTTACATCTTCCTCCCCGATAAAGCGCTCCATCCATATGTTGTACAACAATAAAAAATACTGAGAAGCCTGCCAAAAGCAGTGTTAGGCTGCCTGTTGCTTTGCTGAAGAGCAAAGTACGTTATTTGTTGGTGCAGAAAGACAGAATCTTGCTGCTGCTTCTCAAGAGTCTGTATTTACTTGTTTTTCAACACTGCAGCTTGGGCCATGCTCACTGGTGAGGGTCTGTCTGCAGTGACTGTTCCTGTCCCTGGTGGCTGTGGATCCCAAGCTCCTCTCCTGCTCAGTGCTGTGCCTGCCTGGCTGGGAGTATCTGCCTCACCCAAGCCACTGTTATCAAAACCTCCTGTGATAATCACACTCCACCATCACATCACAATAACAGTGAGTGCTTGGATTGAGAAACCTCTTCTTGGAGGCTATAGGGACTGTTCCAACTACCAGCAGTTTTTCTGAAGTTGTTTCTTTCTTAATCTCAGGCACAATTGTAAAGCCAGCGGTAGGGCAGGGACACCCATATCAGCAATCACTCCTAGGTTCAGGCAGGGGTGTGATAGGACACACACTGTTTTGCTTTGTGCATTTGCAGCCACTGGCAGCACTTGCCTGTTCATAGGAAATATTTTCAGCAGTCCCCCTCTTCAGACCTGGCAATCCTTGTGCCACTTGTCTCTGGACCCAGAACCTCCAGTTAGAGATGGTGACTAGTAGGAGATCACACCAACAGCACTCCATTACTGTAGAGATTGGGCTTGTCCCTTCAGGCTTTGTTGCTTTGGTAAAAGATGTTGCAACACAGCACCTTCACGCTGTGACATGTCGTCATGACAATAGCATGAGATAAACAAGATAAACACATCACAGCAGGAGTGTCCTGATGCAGTAAGTTAGTGCCTTGTTGAAAAAATGGAAAGTCTTAAAATCAAAATCTTTCTATAAATAGCTGTTTTAAGAGTAGTAATAACTTCCTCTGGGAAGTCAGTTGGAGCTAATTAAGGGATTTGGCATTGTTGAAAACACCTCTGGTAATCTCTGAAGTATACATCACAGCACCATAACATAAAGTCATTGTCTCTTTAGCAAGAGCAGATCCTGCTGCTGGATCTTCATCGTTTCTCACATACAATGTATGTAGATTTTTTGGCCTGCAAGCTCCCATATTCTTGATTGCATCTTCTCTTTTTAAATGCCCAGGGCCCTTTATTTGTGTGTTGAAATGATTTGGTTTAATGTATAGTTAATGTCCCTGTAACTCATTAATCCTATTGTAGGAGTAAAGAATGAATCCACCTGTATTAAACGCCCCCCCCACAAACCCAACCTCTCCTTTTTAAAAATGCTAGTTTTATGAATTAAACTGCGGCTGCTGGATTGGTGTTTGGTTTGTTGGTTTTTGTTTTGTTTTGTTTTGTTTTTTAATGTATAGTTGCATCCAGCAAAAGCAGCCCATTGGATGCCTATAGGTGTCCTGTCAGCCAGATTCTGGGGCCAGGCAATGCCCCACGAGATAGAGCTGCTAAAAGTCACTGCATCTTTTCTTCTGGAAATGTCAGTAATCCAGCCATAATCCTGTCCCATAAATCCTTCTGCAGACCTCCTTTTTCTCATCCTGTGTCCTTCCCCTCCCGAAGGCCTGCATTTGCATGTAGTTTGCAATTAAAACTGGGTCCGTTCTTTAAGGAAGCCAAACGAGAGGTGGCTGTTGATGTTAGCTCTGGTATTGGTGGGTATTCACGTTGGTATGCTAGAGCTGACTTATGGATGGATTTGGCATTATATTGCTTTCCTCTTTACTTTGACAAGTCCGCATCCCTGCGTCCTCACTTGCTGGGTTTGCACAGGCCTCTGAGTAGCTTCTGGCAACAGTTGTACATTGACATGCAAGACCCATCCAGAATGATTGTGTAACATCCAGTTAGAGGTTAAGTTACGTGTTCTGGGTTTGTGTATTGGAAGATCATGCAGACAGTACTGATCCTGATTCAGATAACCCATCCTACGAGTTGTCCAAAAAGTCTGGACTCATCAGAAGAGAGCAGTGTCTCAGCTCCCCCTTGCTGATTTTATGGCCAGATAACTGGCCAGTCCACCTGGCTGCCAGGCCAAACACACCCTTATCTGGTGGTGGTAAGCATTCTTCTGCTCTGCCTTGTATCAGTAGCATCCTACTGAAGCCAGGGAATGCGGCTGTCAGTGTTGTGCCTGAAAGCAGACCTTGGGCATGTCTCTCCTCATTCTTCAAGTCCTCCTGGGCCTCTCCAGCTCTACTTTGAATGACAGCTGAAAACAGCTGGGACAGAGAAGAGAACCAGGGCTCCACAGCGCAAGCTCTTCCTGCCGGAAGCAAGAGTATTTTGTTTTTCCCTGATCATCCAAGGGCATAGTGTGTTGGAGGGAATGGCATTACAGTGGGATTCATCCGTGTGAAGGTACTGCTTTCCATGGCCTGAGTTTATATTGAACTTACCCTGCCCAGCACACATCTGCCTATGCCATTGTTAGACTGAAAGGCATCTGTTTGATTTTGGTTTTGTAATAAAATAGATAACTTTTGCTTGTGTCTTGTGGTGGTTTCTTGTTGAATCTTGATTTTCATAACTTCTGTCTTACACATAATATTCTGTTATCCACACAGTGCAAAGGGGAATTTCCTGCTTGCAGTCATGTGTCAGTCTTTGGTCAAGATCTGAGGTCCATGGATGTTGTGTAAGTCTCCAGGCTGAATTAAAAGGTGCCCAAGAGTGCTTCTTTGTGATTTGATGACAGCTACCTCAATCCGCCCAGTCTGCTCAGAAAGGCTGTGAAGCTTCAGCAGGATTGTAGAGGTGACTGCAGAAGGTGGGACCCACAGCCAATTGTGGTCTCATAGCACAGTCTCCCTAAACCAGGGATAGAAGACAGGCACTGCACCTCACGTGTACTCATCCTCTTTTATATGGGAGCCTTCATGCTTTACTTTTGCAGGTCAGTCCTCACTACGTGGGAGCCTGAGATAGTGTCTTCTGTTGTCCTAAACTTTTTAATTCTCAGAGAGGACAAGTAACAGGCCATGCAGGGAAGCTGCTGCTATTGTAAAACATGCTTGTTCCTAGGCTACATGGAGGTAATATTCATCAGAGGCTGCAGCAGCAGCATGTCCATGATGGAGGAAGCCATGCACCAGTCCCATCAAGCAGATACGACCAGATTTCTCATGACTGTCTTATGTCATTTCACTTGATCACATGTAAATCTTTTAGAGTTAATAAGGAGCCAACTCATTCATTGCAAATCGAAGGGGAGGCAATTGCAGTCCCAAAGCAAGGTTTTCTGCTTGTATAGTAGTCCCAGGCTGGATTGTTTGTAGATGTGAAGAAAGGGGCCCGCTAAGACACTTGTTTTTAGATGCAAGGTCTATGATGAAAGGAGACAATGCAGGGATGAGTGACAGCCAGTGTGGATTTGTCAAGTATAAACTATCAAACCAAGCTAATTTCCTTGTATTACAAGGTTGCAAGTTTTGGGGGTAAGGGAGAAGCAGTAGTGTCATCTTGGGTTCACAATTAAAAATAGGAAATTAATATATTTTTTTAAAAAAGAACAATTCTTTGGCCATGCTTCCTGTTTCTGGGGTCAACATAAGGCACTCTAAGGCCGCCTTCCTTCTCTGGCAGTGCAGTCATTCTGTGAGCAAGTCAAAGGAACTACAAAGAGCTTGCTTCCAACAGTGATGCTTCCAGAAGACTTTCCCTCCTCCCCCACCTCCTTCCCCCTTATCTTTGACATAGGTAACAAAATCCACATGCAAAATGCTGACCTTCCAGCTTCTCAGCAGCCAGCCCTTGCAAGCCATTTCAGGCAAAATAACTTGGCATCCCTCCAAAAGCCAATATTAAATTGGACAGTGGGATCTGCAGAAGTGCTCCTTAATTGGGAAAGCACCTTAAAAACAAAGTGGGTTAAAAAACCACCACCTCAGGAACTCTTGAGTATAACAGCAGGTACTTTGTATGGAGTGTTTGCCAGAAAACTTAAGACTGGCTGCCTTGGGAAGTGAAGATGCTTTCTGCCATTCTGTATCTAAGGGCCTGCCTACAGATTGGAATGATTGTTTTGGTTTGGTGAAGGTGCTTTGTCTCTGTACCCCAGGAGATGTCCAGCTTTCATTCAGCAAACGCCACCAGCTCTGTGCTACATGTTGCAGCAGAAACGTATATCCCCACCTTCTGCAAAAGTGTAAATGAACATTTATTTCACATTATGTTTTCCTTCAGTACATTGGGACCAGGCTAATGGTCTTCTGGCTCTCATCCCAGGAAGAGGAGCTATGGCTCCACTGTGTCCTTAGCCAGTTGGCTTCCCCTTGAAGACAAGGCACTTGGTGGTGGGTGTCTGTCTGCTCCCTAGTGAGCTAGACCTGCCCTGTGCTGCAGGTAGAAGGGCACATGGGGTCTACCTTGGCTGATGAGGAAGGCAGAAGAAGGTTGTGGGTTTCTGAAGTGGTTGGGGTTTCCACACCTTGCCTCCTCTCTGGTGCCAGCAGGAATAGCAGGCCTGGGTCTCCTGCTTGCAATTCATAACTAGGTGGCTCTAATTTGCAGCTCAGAGTAGCTCCTCTGTAGCTCCTCATCTGGAAGTCGGGAGTACAGATGAATTCAGCTCACCTTACAAAACCAGACAAATTCAGTCTCAGTACAAAACAGATCCTTAATACATTGTTTTTTGGTGTGTGAATAAAGGACTCACTTTGGTGAAATGAATTCTGTAGCATCTCAGTACTGTGCTTCAAGCAGTTAAAAAAACACAGTTTGAATGTCCAGTGTCCCATTACAGAGTACAGCTCTGGCATCTCATAGCACGAAGTCCCACTGCTGCCTCCCTCAGTCATGATTTTGGCTGGGACGGCTGAAGTAATCCCTGCTGACTTCATCATGTCAGAAAAGAGTTGATGCAGCATTTGGATGGAGAGCTGGAGCTATTTCTGAAGTGCCTTGGATGTTCTCACTATGAGACGGCAGGTTGTAACAAAGCTGTGTGACTGTCTCTGAAGTTGGATCTGTTCACCTGCAGCCTAACGTGAAATGTGAATTTTTGCATCTCTTGAGCTGTCACAATTGTTTCAAGTGTTCAGATGTCCACTGCAAGCTTTTTTCTCCTCAGAATGCATAAGAATACCAGACCTTTGTAAAATGAGTTAATCTAAAAATTAACTTAAAAAAGACTCCAAAAAATAAAATATCAAATATTAATGAATTCAGAAAGCTGGAGTCTGTGAAGAGATGTCCTAAAGGATAAAACAAATCTGAGAACCGATAAAAGAACTGGGGTCAAACTCACGAAAAGAAATTATCCTGCTGCAGAAGAAATAGAGTGTAAGTAGAGACCCAGAAAAGGGATCAAGGGCTCTCTAGACGCCATGGCAAATTATAAAACTGATGTCCTAGTGTCTCTGTGTGGAAACTTAAAAGAGCTACTGTGAGCTACTGACCAGTTATTCTCTAATCCCCTAGACAGATCTATCTATCTAAAAAAATAATATAAAAAATGGCTGGAATGGGTTTGTTGATGTTTTGCTGAGGACAAATCGTATCAAACTAATTTGGTTCCATTCTATGACAGGGTAACTAGCCTCATGGCTATGGGGGTCAGCACTAGACGTGATATGTCTTGACTTTGGTAAAGCTTCTGGCACTATCCCAGAAGATATTCCTGTAAGTGAGCTGAGGCAATACAACCTATTTAGACTCAAAATGCGTTGAGTTCAGTGTCAAAGTCAGAGAGCTTGCTGGGAAAATCTTTAGAGTGGCTGTCCAGGGTCCAGGTCTATTCAGTATTTTCAGCAGCAGCTTTAGGAAATTGCTTTGCTGTAAGATTTCTGGGTGATCTCCAACTGAAGGGGGACTGTGAGCACCTATGGAGGTTAGGACCTGAATGCTTGATAGATTGAAGAAATAATCCAAGTCAACGGGTTGAGTTTCAGCAGAGGAGCTTGCTGGGAGGCAACTGTCGTGAATGTGCAAACACAAAGTGAGACCCAGCAGGCACTGATCCAGCAGAACTGACTTCTCGGAAGATGGAAGAGGAGAAACTGGAGAACTGTATACAGAATGCTTTTTTAAAAAGTACACAAATGAGTCGTTTTCCATGCCTTTGTAAAAAAAAAATAAAAGGGAATAAAAAAAATATTAGCAGGGCCAAAAAAACTCTGCATTTGGGTTTGCTCTCAGTTTCTACCCAAGATGTTCCTGAAGAAGAGGAGGCAACTCAATCTCTTTCAATAGATTTGGGTTTTTTTGTGGTTTTGGTATTTTTTTTTTTAAAGTGCTTATTAGACAGCTGTGGTGCTGATAGAGGCATGGAGGTGCTCTGTGCATATGCCTTAGTGCCAAGGATGTGCCTAAAGGCACATGGTTTGGGTTTTTTTGATCTTAGCGGTCTTTTCCAGCATTGACAATTCTGTGTGTGAATCTGTGTAAATAGCAGTGGTACTGATGGGGACATTGGTGAGTGCTCACATTTAGGTGCAGTAGGAACAGCTGATGAGCTCATCAACCTGCGGGTTGCATGGCTAAACTCAAATTACCACTCAGAACAAATGTAGGGAAGAGCCAGGTTTCCCAGTGCAATGTGGAGAGACAGCCTAAGGGTTTCTGTTACTGATGGGGAGAAGTGTGAGGAACAACCCCAGCCACCTGTTGGGATGCTCCATGGGCCTGGGGTTGGGGAGGGCTGGTCTGTCCCTGCCACCACACACCGCTGGGCAAAGCACTGACCCCCTGGGCAAAGGAGAGGCTGGAGGTGGGGAAGCTTGACATGGGTGGGTAAATCTACTCATGGTATTAATTATCTGCATATATTAAATAGATAATTTAAATACTAGCAGGCCCTTAATCCTCTCCTGCTATAGAGGCAAGTTGAGAGCACTGTCTTCTCTGCTGGGTGCCAAGTGGCACTGGCACATGCAGCTCTGTTACTAACAAGCTGGCTGCTGCTGGCACATGCACACAGGTGACAACGGTCATTAAAAACTTGGTTTTGGCCATATAATACTCCAAAGGGTATTCTTAGTGACAAGTGCTTTCCAGCTTGTGGCCAGGGCTGGTCACAGGCTGAGCAACTGCTGCTCCCATTTGTGCAGGTTGGCTCCTACACCAAGGCCTAGGCTGCAACCACTTCCTGGAAGAACTAACCCCAAAAAGCTTTTGTCTCTTTTGTTTTGTTTTGTTTTGTTTTTTTCCCTCCAGAAAAAGAATAATAAAACAATTCCAGGTGAATGATATGAGGGCTGCCTGGCTGCCACTTAACACCATAGTGCAACTGAGGACGGGTTGAAATTTCCTGGTTTTTGAATGGTGACATGTCCAAGCATGACCACATCTCCTGAATGCCTGTTACTATCTAGTTCTGTCCTATTGCACTAGCAGGAGTGGGATGATAACCATTCATTCCTGAAAGGTCTTCTTACCTACACTTTAGCTTACCAGTGTCCAGGTACAACACTACTGGGTGTCCTTCAAAAATGCTTTGCTGAAGCGAAGTGCTATTCTAGTTCAGACATGCAGGTCAACATCATCCCACCGCAGCAGTGAACAAGGGCAGCTGAACCCCTCATGCAGCTGATGGGGCTTTTCCCTGCAGATTGTGATGTAGTGTCGAAACACTACAGGGATGGAGGCTAGTGGTGGGGTCCTCCCATATCAGGGTCAAGTGACTTACAAACCAGCCTAGCAGTCCGAGATGGAATCAGAGGAAATGTGCATCACAGAATATTGTTGTGCTTTAATCTGTGCTTGTCCAGAAGAGCCCTGATCACACCAACACCAAATTAACTGCCAGAAGGTGACTAAGTCCCATCCAAGAGCTGCAGGTGCCTCTATCCTAGCTCAAAAACCTTTGCTCAGCAGCTCTTAACAAGCACTTCATGCTCACTGTATTGTACCACAGCCAATTCCTGGTGCCTGCACACTCCTGTTGCTCAGCCCAGCTTGCTTTGGGATGGTGACCTTCAGTCCTGGACCTAAGCAAGCATCAGCACTTGTGGGTATGCCTCTGTGCAGCAGTGGCAGTGCTTCAACCCCAAAGAGTCACACCCCTGCCCCCAGGCCCTTTGCTATGGTCAAAGGCACTTGGTCCTTTCCTGGAGCTGAAGCATGTGTTTCTCTCCATGCTGGGAGCAGGTGTGCTTGCCACAGGCTCATGGAAGGCATGAGCCAGCTGGCCAGGAAAAGGGTAGGAAGTGGGGCAGGCCTGGAGGGAGACAGGAGTGTGAAGGACTAGGCAGGACAGTGGCCTTTCTGTGGCTTTGCCAAGGTCTGACTGCCCCAAGGGAGTGATGTGTAGCACAGCCTCCCCATGGCTGCTCTGACAGTGCCACATTTCCTACAGCACAGATGCCCCGTGGGGAGTCTTTCCACCACGCCTGAGCATGCTGCATTGCACCATGAGGTGCCCAAGCCCCCTCTACCCTGGCACCCCATAAGCCCATGTTTGCAGGTAAAGATGGGTTGCATGTGGTGATGGGTGTAGCTCAAAGGTCCACTGTAAAGGGCATTTTTGGGGCCAGGGGCCCAAATACAGCTAGGAAAAAACAATCAGTGGAGATGCTTGGTAAGGAAATAGCATAGTACTGGCCAAACCTGGGGCTTGAGGGGTATGGGCGAGTGAATCCCCTTTGAAAAACTCTTCTTTACCCAAAGGGTGATTTTTGTCCATTTGCATCCATTAAGTGCAGCATCACCTGAATGGCAAAGCCCAGGTGCAGCAGTGGTGAGGACTCAGCCAGAGGTACCTCTGGCCCCACACCATTCATGGGCCTTAGGCTATGCCCCCATGCCATGGCAGGCCCCAGGGACAAAGCATCTCCTTTGCTCATCTAGGCTTCCTCCCCAATATCAGGATGCATTATATAGCCTCACCCAAAGCAGTGATGGAACCTCGGTGTGCTGTGAGGATTGAGGGGAGTAGGAGTCAGAAAAGTGTGTGCTGCCCAAAGCATGAGGGCCACTGTGACATGCCAGCAGCTGTTATCACAGGCTGTCATGGGAAGCTGGCAGGAGAAGTGAAGGGGAAAGAGCAGCAGCAACATAAACAGCAGCAAACTCTTCTTTCATCCAGCCGGGGCAAGTGCTGCAGGGTCTTCCCAGCAGTACCAAACTGGAGGATTGGGGTGGAGGAAGGGTACAAATCAGCCAGAACCCGTGCGACCAAGTCCAGGCGCCTGCCCAAAGGAAAACAGGAGCACGCAGATAGCTAGACTGAAAAATGAAACATAAAAGCCCCAATAAAAATAAAATCAAATCCTCAAAGGCATTAAACCCATTCTCTTTTTTTTTTTTTTCTTTTTTTTTTAGCTTGCATATTTTTTAATGTTAAAAATAAAAAGAAAAGAAACACTCCATGGATGTTGTTGTCCTGGCGCAGATCAGAGCATGGAGGTCACCAGGGTCCCCATGCAGTTGACACTTATGGCAGCCAGTCCTTCCCATTTCCCTCCCCCATCCCCCCTGTCCCCCATCATCCTCACAGTCAGATGAAGAGGGAAGCTGAAAAGCATGTGGTGGATACAGCAGAAGCAACAGAAGAACAGCACGACAGCTCCCCAGGCCAGGATTCAACCCCCAGTGGGAGAGCTGGCACGGGTAAAATCAAAGCTTAACAGACTTTGTATGTCAAATTAAACCCAGCAATGATAACACCCTCCCCTTGAAAGTTGCATTTGAACTCCCAGGCAGCATCTGGGGGCTTTTATCATTTCCTACTCCCCCCTCCCCCAGCATCACATGTGTGAGCCCAGGGTCCCTGGCTGGCTGGCAGCAGCAATGGTGGCCAGTGGTGGCAGCAGCAGCTCTCAGTGGCTGTTGGCACAGCCAGAGGCCAGAAGGATCCACATGCTCCTGGCCTCAAGGTTTCTTGCCCATCTTTTTCTGGCCCTTCACCAGAATCATGAGAACTGGAGAGTAAGGAAGCAGGAGGTCAGATGCTTGTTGGCTTCAAACCCAATGGGCTCCCACTGGCAAAGGTCCTGCAGCTCCTCTGAGTTCTTCTCTGCGTTCCTTACATGTATGCAACATTTATATAGAGCTATAGATAACCAATAAACATTTTGTATGAAAATAAATACTCCATCTGTGTGTTAAGGAACCATCGTCACACTCATAGTCACCTGCTGTAATGTTTTATCTCTTTTATGTCCACGACAACCTTGTTCCCATTGCTTTTTTTCCTAACCAGCTGACACCTCCTCCCCACCTCTTGGGGCAGCAGAACCACTGCAGCAGGCAGACACCTACCTTGTGGCAGCCCCTCTCTTATTTGCTGCCTCACAGGGTTTGGCTTATTATATGGAATTTTATGAAGAAAATGTTCCCCTTTACAGCACCTGTTTCTTGACAGAAGATATTATCTTCACCCTGAAAACACTTTACAAAGTGTAAGATTTAACATCTTCTTCTAGGGCGCTCAATGAAGAAATGTTTCTAGATAGCACTGTTTATATAGATATAGGTATAATTTTTATTTATTTTTATTACCAACCCAACATTTTAATTTGCAGCCATTGATGTAATTAATGACATACTCTTGTGGTGATTTGTTGTTTGGTTTTGTGGTGTTTTTGTTGTTTTTTTTTTTCTTAAAAAGAAATGTACTTCAAATGAAAAAGATGCCTTTTTGTTTGTCTAGTGTTCCTAAAAGGTACTTGAGCTGACACGGGAGTCCTGATGTGGGTGGCAGTTTTTAAGCCCGTACCTTTCAACAGCCTGAAGACCACCAGCAAGATGTGGACACGGTGAAAACCAGGATAGCAAACGAGTGAAGGGGCAGCCACACCACAGCTTGGACTGGGACAGTGCTGGGAAGAGCTGGGCACCCGCTCTTGGTTTCCTGAATTCATTTCCGCCTCCAAGCAGGAGGACTGTGCAGCAAACCCACCACCAACAACCCAAGCAGCTGGTGCTACTTTCCCTGGACCCCTCACTCCCACCAGGGCAGCCTCTTCCTGGGTAGTCATTTATTTCTTTATTGGTTGGAAATGAACATAATTTTCTCTCCCTGCAGTACCACAAGCTCAAAGTTAATTATACAAAGAGAAATGCCATAGTCAAAATATACATGATAGGTATTCTATTAGAAGGTTGGTTTGTTTTTTTTTTTCTTTTTCCTCCCTTTTTTTCTTAGCCCAGGCAGGTGAGTGAGATGCTACATGCTCCAGCCTTTATTACTAAATGTGTGTGTCTGTATCTGTGTGTCTGTGTTTGTATTAAAAATATATCAGTCTTGTGATGTTCTTAAAAAAGAAAGAAATGGAAGGCGGGCAGGGGAGGGAACAGGTAATAGTGAAAAAGTTCTTTGACTGTGTCGCAGTCTCTTGTGGCTTCAGAAAATACACGTTCAATTCCAGCACTGATGGCAGCTCCAAGCTTTAGAGTTTAAATTTTTAACATTTTTCTGTTTAAGTAGTAAAAAAGAAAATAAAATCAAGCAGCGTGCTCCCTCAAACCAAAAAGCAACAAGCAAATGACAAAAACTAAAAAAAAAAAGAAAGAAAAAAAGAAAAGAAAAAAAGAAAGACACCCCTCCCCCCCCAATTCCTGATCAGACTTCTGCAATTCCCAACCAGTAAAACAAGACAACATCTCCTTGCAGTGGAGGAGTGCTTGGGAGGAAAGAACACAAGTCCCTGTGGGAGAGGTGACCTTTGGAGATGGCTGAAACTTCATAACCACATTGAATGGGGTCAGTGGCTGGGTTTACTGTGTTTTGTTTTATTTCAACACTTGCCATTGTTGCTTGCTTTTCTTTTGTATCTTTTTTGGGTGGGTTTTGTCTGTTTTTTTTTTTATTTTTCACTCTGTGATGGTTTTGCCCTTCTTGGTGCCCGGACATCTGACTGTCTGGGCAGCAGCAGCCCCGATGGGCAGCCATCCTCTCCGGTGAAACCATGCTTCCAGGACTGGTGTCCGGTGAGGTAATGGAGGAGGGGGTCCCTCCCCCCGGTGGCACCGTCCCTCCACCACCTAAAACCCCTTGATGTAGCAATAGGCTTCCAGGGTGGCAAAGAGGATGTACAGCAGCCAGAGGCTGACGAAGAGCAACGAAAGGAACACAACTGAAGGGCAAACTATCCCTGGTCAAAGCCTTGGTGCAGAGGTATCGGAGAGATCTA
>JANHFX010012159.1:0-12177 GCA_027560015.1 Chloroceryle amazona | reverse complement strand
CAGTAGATTGCTGCCACCGACCAGGCCAGCCCGATGCCCAGGAAGACGTTGACGGCATTGCTGCCCGTGACGTTGCTGATGGAGGCGTCGGCATACACGTCCTGGATGGCTGCAGCTTTGCTGGCGAATGTGTCTGGGTTTGGGGGAGGAGGGAGAGAGAAATCACTGGGGGTCCAACAGGAAAAATGGGAAACATTCATGTCTGGGGGACAAAGAAGGCTCAGGTGTGGCACTGGCCAAGCTGGGACATGGACATATCTCCTGGTGTGCACCACACCCCATCCTCCTCTCAGGTCCAGGGAACCTGTGTTGCCACCAAGTGGGGTGCCTGGGGACAGGGATCTGTGGAGCCCCTTCTCAGCCTGAACCCCATCCCATGACAGAGCTGTTCCCCTGGGGGCAGGACAGCCACTGGAGGACTTTCCTCCCACCCCATCCCCTCGCCATTGCCATCACACCTGGTACAGAAGTGCCAAAGGCAACAAAGACGACGGCAGTGACTGAGTCCTTGAGGCCAATGGTGCAGCCAAAGTGGGAGGCAAGGTCACCGATGACAGCTGTGAGCATGCCAATGATGAGGATGGAGACGACGAAGCAGGCCCAGCCATTGCAGTACTCAGTGGGGGGCACGCAGGCAAACAGAACCTTCCAGAAGACGGTCAGGAAGTGCATCACATAGTCAAAGCAAGACGGTAGGCGCTCCTCACCAGACTCATCCTCGTCCTCATCACCCGCTGCAAACAACATGGAAGCAGAGATCCAGCACACATGATAGGGAAGGTCAAGATTACAAGGGTAGGCTGCAGCCTGTGCTTGGTCCCCCCACCACCAGGCTTCAGGATGTTCTCCTGGGCCATGGTGGCATGGTTTTGGCCACAACAGTGGGCTCAGGGCACCACAGAGCCCTCAGTGATGGGTGAGGCTCAGCAAGAGGGGTGCCTCTCAGGACACCTCAGAGCCTGCAGGGCTGGGAGGTGCTGTACCCAAAGAGGGACAGCCCCTGTCCCCATCCACAGGCTGTCACATAAGATGCACTCGATCTGTGGAGATCACTGTCAAGGGGAGCCATAAAGTTACACAGGCAAGTGATGTTTTAGGGTGAAAAATAGCAGAAAGTCAATAGAATTGGGAAACTGGAGAGACCCCTTGGTCCTCCTGCTCCTGAAAGCATGGGCTGGTCACCAGCAGCACCCCAGCAAGAAACTTCTTATCTGCATGAGTGCATCAGCAGCAGCACTGCACCCCTTGCAGGGCTCAGTGGGCCAGGTCAGCCCCAAGGCTGAAAGCACTGCTGGTCTTTGTGCAGCTACAGGATGACGGACATAAACTAGAGGAAGAGAAAGCAGGTAGGGAGCCCAGGGCAGATGGCAAGGGAATGATACAGACATGAGAAAGGAGAAGCAGGTCTGGGAAAAAAACATTTCTCCAAGGCTGGAGGTACCACTTCCATAGAAGCAGTTTCTTGTAATTGATAGAAAGAAGAAAACTGAAAACTCCACATCTCTTCTTTCATGCCAGAAGAAGCCCTTGTGGCCACTGCGACAGCTCCCACCCAACTGCCTGCCTGCCGCCTGTCTGCATGATGCCTGGGTGGAAAACAGCCCTTTGGGAAAGATGCCAAACCATCAAGGAAAGGAGCCTGAGTGTCACTAATGGCATGGACATGCCTACAACATCTGCTCCACAGCTGTCTGGCTCTGGAAGTAATGAGCTCTCTCAGGCTCCCTGGGCAATAGCTGGCAGATCTCATGGGGTCACATCTCCCACCCACATGTGGTAACCCTCCCTACTCCCAGGGACTCTATTGGCCATGGCAGACAGGACATCTTGGAGCAGCAGGAGCTACCTGAACAGGACAGCACAGGGCACACAAGGAGCCAGCAGCCCAGCTAGGATGGGATTTTGCTTCCTGTAAACTGCTCATCAGACTGCTGAAGCAGCAGGAGCACCACCAGCAGACATAAAGTCTTTGAAAAGAACAGGCTACCCAGAGAGATTGTGGAGTCTCCTTCTCTGGAGATACTCAAAACCCACCTGGATGTGATCTTGTGCAATCTGCTCTAGATGAACCTGCTTTAGCAGGTGGGTTGGACTAGATGATATCCAGAGGTCCCTTCCAAACCCTACCATTCTGTGTTTCTGTAAAAACTGGCCTCCTGAATGGCTCCACACCAAAAGATCAATCTCTTGGGCCCTTGGCTTGGTTAATGCATCTGCAAAAGCCTGGCACATTTGGAGCAGAGGAGCAATTTGTACTGGCTTTGTTGATGGCCACCACACACAGAACAGCTGAGCATCACTGACCAGGCAGATACTATCTCCTGAGCCCAAACAGATCTCATCCCAGGCTGCTTGACCCCTGTGGGTGCTGGTGTGGGTTTCTAATGTCCCCCCTCACCTGCGCTGACAGTAATGGCCTCCATGAACTGGTCCCTCCAGGAATGTGTCCCTACAACCAAAGCCAGGTTTGTCTTCTTAATCAACTTGTCCACAGTGTTCTGTTGCGGGAACAAAGATGAAGAGCAATTAAACTTGCTGCTGGCAGGTAAGGCTGATCTTGCAGTGCACTGCAGTCTCACAGATCCTTCCCAAACTGTGGAAGTGCCACAAGCACTCTCCTGTCAGCCTGATGAGACCATGACCGGAGTTGGGCCCACCTACTCCCTAGACAGGCTGACCCAAACCTCACCAGAGCCAGCTTGTTTACAACCCCTTAATCCTGATGAAGCTCCTTCTTCCCTCACCCTCTGCCTCACCAGAGATACCTTTGCTCCTGCCCTCTCCTACAAAGTGGATTCTGCTTCCAGCAGGGCTCCCTTGTCTTCCTCCATCCACCTCTACCTACCAGCAGCTACTTCCCCTGACATTTCTTGTAGGTTTTCCCCACCCTTTACTGCATTGCATACTCCTTCTCCTCCTCCAACAGCCCCTTCCCCCCCCATGCAGCCACCCCCTGCCTCCTCAGTCCTGTTCTCCATGACTGCTCTTCAGTTTCACATAGCTTTCCCTTCCTGGAGTACCCCTAGGACAACTACTGACCTTGAACTCATAGGACTCCTCAATGATGACTTCTAGTTTGGGATGCTCGCCGAGTATTGGTTTGCCCATCTCTGCAATCCTCTTGGCTTCCTCCTCTTCAACCGTCAGCTTCCTCTCAGCTACCTCTGTGAAAGCAAGGTCAACACCAAGCTGTACACAGCAGCTCTGGAGCACTGGGCCACCATGAGGGCTTGTCTGTAGGGCCTGAGCATGGGCTCCTGCAACCCCATCACAGCTTGCTAAGCTCACACAGCAATCTGGGGGGGCATTGGTGGGGTGTTGGGCCACAGAAGCAAAGGACCAAGATTTCCAAGTACCACTTAGTACACATACACAACATGGTTTCAACTTATTTAAAAAAAAAAAAAAACAAACCCAAAAAACAAAACAACAAAACAACAAACACCCAAATGTTTCTTCAGCCTGCATTGGTGCTCTTGGATGACATACGCCCTCCCATCACCCCCCGGCAGCCACATCTCTGGGGAGAGCAAGGTACTGATTCATTCTGCTGCTTGTCACAAGCAGCCTTTAAGTGAACTGTAACACCCTGGCATGTTTCCTGGTTTGAGTGAACAAGAGACAGGAACTTTATATTCCCCTTTGATTAGAAAATCACTGTTGGCATCTTGTGCCACTCGGTGCTTGATCTAACGCTGACGGACACAGTAACGACCACACACAAACACATTCCTAGTTCATTTGGAAAAATTAACAGGGTGAAGGAAGTCAGGAACCAAGTGGGTTTTTTTCTTTCATACTATTGGATATTTAGTTTCTCTTGGATAAAAGTAAACCAGGACCCTCAGTAAAGAGTATACTGAGACATCTGTTTGGCTCATCTTGCTGATGCCCCGGCAAAACCAGTGAGGTGCCCAGATGGGAAGGAGCACCCCAGACAGCAGGAAGTGTGCCCTGGCACTGTCCCTGTCCCTGGCTCAGGTCTCCTCTCCCACCACCTCACCCAAGTGCAGGCATGTGCTGATGGGCTCTCTGAAAGGCCTTGATGTCTCGTAAAGGAAGCTGTGTTTCCTTTGGCCTTTTTGTGCCCAGTGAGTGCCCAGCTGAGCCTGGAAGCTGGAGCTCTGCACAACCTGGTGGGGTATCACAAATGCAGCGCATCTTGTTCTGGCAAGTAGTGGGTCAGATGCTACCCAAGGTTTCCTGTAGAGGTTACAAACATCCCAGGCAATGCCTCAGATGTAATTAATGATGGATTAATCACATCTGATGAATATGGGCTCCAGCAGATCCCTGCACCAAAAATTACACAGAAGTCCTAGTGAAATCTAGTTATAAACTCTGCCTTCTCTACATCAATCTGGTGAGATTGATTTCAAAGACTGTAAGCCTTGCAAGACCTGCAGAGTTTATAAAGTATATAATAATTCTTGTGGCAGGTGCCATTATTATAACCCATCACAGAAGCAGTACCAGCTGCATCCATCATTTGAAATCAATGATGTACATCAAAACCATCACTGCCTAGCTCAAAAACAGTGTATTCAGGATTTGGGAATTCCCAGAAGTTTACCAAAAATGACAAGAGACATGGGAGTGCAGCACCTGGAGAAGAAGATGGGTAATGCAGAATACCAGGGGGGTGAGGGGGCAACTGCAGGCAAAGACCAAGTGAGCACCAGAGGGGAGAAGGCAGCTGAGCTGGAGAAGTGCAGAAACAGGGGGAAACTGGACTAAATGTTCTGCCTTAAGCTACACTTGGAGGCGTGAACTGATGATTATCAAGGTCAAGATTCAAGTTACTTATATTCACTTGAGCAGGGACTCAGATGAAATGGACATCTCTTTTTGCAAGACAGAGATTGAGAAAGTCATCTCTGCCTCCACCTGGAAGTGTATGGAGATGACAAGCTGTATCCATCTTTGAAAAGGCAGGTGCTTAAACATCAGCTGCTGTACCACATACATGGCTCACTTCTGTCTGAGCTCCCCCATAACCTGAAGCTCAGAGGAAGAGGCACCCGCAGCTCTGCAAGGTCCAGCTTGACAGGCAAGCTGAGCGCAGGCTGACAGTACTGAGCTGAGCAAAGCACAGCAGCCATCCTAGCAGGGTTGCAAAACCCCGACTTGGTGATAGTCTGGCTCATGACCACCTTTGCTGGGTAGTACGACACCTGAAAAGCTGCAGTCGCAGCTGCCAGCATGGTCCCTTAGGCCCTCACCCATGGGCTGCAGTTGCATGGTGCAGAAAGAGTCTGGACTCAGAGAAGCTGTCCTGAAAGTGGGGAATGTCAGGCAAAATTTCCTTATCTTAACAAATCCAGGAGAAAGGATGCAATGAAACCTCAGTTCCCACTTTAACTGATTTGACAAAAACCTTTGGCATGGTAAGACAAGAAGAAGCCTCATGAATATACCAACTATCTAGGCAAGACTGAGCTGCAGGCAGGTCCATAAGCGTACACAGCACAGAAAGCTTTCTCCTGCCCGTAGGGACTGGTAACCAGCACAGCTTTATCCCAGAACCTGGTGTCTTGTTCATGCTGGTTTATGTACCTGTGGCAGGCAAGTCAGTCCAAGACCAAACACCTTCCTCCTCTGAGGAAGATCTCCTGCATCTTTTCTCATTGTCCACCAGGCCCAAGACTGTTGGAGAGGCTGCATGCAAACACCTGTGCTCATGGCCAGAGGCAGGACCTGTGATTGCTAGAAGGTGGATCTGCTGTCTCTCCAAGCCCTTTACTTGGATTCATCCTACTTCAGAGGGCACCTTGGCAGCAGTAGTGACAGAAGAACCTTCAAGCCCTAGGTAGGCCACCCATTGTGGCGAGACAAGCTGACCAGCAGTGAAGACCTGCAGCCTGCTGACAGCACATCCATAGACACATGAATAATGGAGGCCCTGCTGTCACTGTGCATCTACTCTGCAGTGAATATGATGAACCAGGGGACAGAGATAAGAAATAAGGCCACCCAAGACAGCACATCAAGGGTGTCCTGTGGGGCACATCATGGTTTAACCTCTGCCAGCAGCTAAACACCACACAGCCACTCACCCAACACTCCCCACCAGACACACCCCTCCTTGGGGATGGAAAGGAGAAGCATGAGAAAGAAAAAAGGTGAGACCCTGAGGGTTGAGATAAGGGCAGCTTAATAAAATAACATGAAGAAAGAAGAAAACAACGGTACTAATGAAATTATAGACAAAGCAAGTAATAGAAGCCAGGAAGGCTCTACCTATGTCCACAACTGCTCCAGCCACAATGAAGCAAGTTGAAAACAGACAGCCCCACGCTGGACAGCCCTCCCCTTATATAGAGCCATGACTCAGTGTGGAATCAAATATCCCATTGGCTGGTTCAGTTGTTTATCCCGGCTGTGGCGATAATTAACCTGAACCAAACCCAGGACAGGGCAGCTGACTGAACACAACTGCCAGACTGGTTTGCCATGTCATCTGCAGGCAAACCACAGGAGACCAGACACAGGCAGCACGTCCAAATGGATACCTCACAGAAATGTTAAGAAAGGAAGCTTGCAGATGAGGTACTACAGAGGCAATTCCTTCGTGCTTCATTAAAAAGCAGTCACATTTGTGACTGTGCAACAGGAAAGCAAAGCCCAGAAAACTATCAAACTTCAAAAGTGCATCTGAAAGTATTTAACCTGCCATTTTATTTTCACTAAGCCTCTATCCTAATGTAGGGAGACAAACGTAGGTTAAGAGTTACACACCAGGTGTCAAGGCCAGGTTGGACAGGGCTTTGAACAACCTGATCTAGTGGAAGAAGTCTGTGCTTATTGCAAGGGGTTTGGAACTAGATGATCTTTAAGGTCCCTTCCAACCCAAATCACTCTATGATTCTATGCCATTATTGTGCCGAATCTTGCTTAATGCACTTATGCACGTGATGCAGGCTGCTGACTGTCGTGTGGAGTTACAGCAGAGCCATGTCTGGCAGGAAGGATGAGCTTAGGAGCCAGGATGACAGATGTCATGAGCCAGCCTATACTAGCCATACAGTTGAGGGGGAAACCTAAGCGCCTCCAAAGAGCAATACAAAGCACCTACATGAATCTGCCACTTCTCCCCACCTACTGTTTAGGACATGAGACCCCAGTCTGAACCTGTTCCAGGCTTCCTGTCTCTATCTGTTCCAATAGGATGCTGAGGACTGAGTTGATGCCCATGCTTACAGACCCAACAGCTGAGAGGGGAATAAATAAACCCTTGCAACATCCCAGTGGCAGAGCACACCCCTGATGCTCCTGCCTTTCAGGGAAGCACTTCAGCCAGCAGCAGGGTGCAGCAGCCTGCCTGTGGAGCTGCAGGAGGCCACTGTATCTGCAGAGACCATGAGGCATGGTCCCACATGGTCTATGGTAGCCACAGGCCCCTGCCTCCTGAGGGACCAGGTGTAGGGTTCGGGTCTTGGAGGGCTCCTCCAGGAAGCAGGGATGGGGCATCGGTGAGCTGTGTCACACACCAGCCAATGAGTCAGCCTGCAAAGAACACTACCAAGGGCTGTGATAAATAAAACACAAGGGACTTTGGGGAGAGACAGATATTTAATTTGGAAGGTCAAGTCTGTCAAGGTGAATGTTGCCAAGCTGCAGGTTAATTATTAACTAGCCTGATTTCTGCTTGTATCAGCATCAGTACCTACTTTTCAATGTGGATTGCACCCTGGACTCCCTGCTGTCAGCCCCAATTAAGTCTGATAAGGTCTGGCTGTGCCCAGCAAGAACAGAAGCTTGCCAGGATCTCCTGGTCTGTCTCCACTTCTTTCCTGGGAAAGATGGCAAGAGACAGGGTCCCCTAAGCCCTACCTGCTCTGGTACACAGATTCATACTACCATGAACTGCTGGCAACCTATCTGGGCTACAGGAGCTCACATAGGCTGCTATGGCTATGCAGGAAGCAAGGAGAGGTTTTTGTTTAAACAACTCTGTGCTCTCACTCTGCCTCCTTCAGCATCAGTTCAAACCATTAAAGGTAGGACAGATGAGGGAGGCCAGCAGCTCCTAGTTATGGTCCTGCCACTGCTGTGCTCAGCTGCCCTGGACATGCCCCTGTCATGCTCACTCCTCCTGCAGGGCCACGCTGGGACTTGATCTGTAGCTATTTGCAAAGCGCTTTCACAACTACGTGATAGGCAAGCTTCTTGCGCTCAAAATGTTACAAGGAAATCCCCTCCTCCTCTTATTTCTTCCATGAGAAAGGGAAGCACTGAGCAGTGTTCCCACATCACGTCTTGCTCCTGGAGGGTACTACATGGGTGTATGCCCACTCAACCTCCTTCAGACCAAGAGCACCAAATGGGAACTGGACCCCCTAGAGGCATCATAAATCAAAGTTAGATAAAGCCCATTCCCACAGGCTAATCTGGCCACTGCACCTTTCGAGCTGCAACAGGCACAGAGAAGGTCCTGCAACACTGTCGGAGAGGTAAAGATACCCATCACCTAGGTGATGCTGCAAGACTACCAAACAGCCATAGACCACTTTGCATTCCCTGTCATTTGCTGAATAAATTGGATTAAAACCAGCAATGTATTCATAAAAGATTGCTATGAAGGCTATTTCACACCCCTTGAGCTATCTTATCTCCATCCATTTCTAGAGTGGGCATGTATCTGCCTGAAGGTCACCCCTTCTGGGGACTGTGCTGCTAGGAAGAAATTAAAAGGACAATTAAAATGGGATTTTTTTCGGTTTGGTTGTTTTTGTGGTTGTTTGTTGTTGTTGTTGCAGCTCAATAACATATAATCCTGGTTAAACAAAGTAAACAGTGAGCATGAATGAGTTCCTCTCTCCAGAGGGCTATCAAGCCGTCAGTCACAACTGGGGGAGACTGCTGGCTAAAAGACACTCTGGCTTTTGAGGGTAGCATATGGATATGCCCTTTACTGAAACACATGCAGAAGCAGCCTGGGCTTCTTTCTAAAAAGGGAGGAATCTGCTTACTTAGCCCTGAAAGCTATTTTGAGGCGTGATACATGCCATATACATGCCCCAGCGTCCTTAATGCTAACTGGGAAATGCTACACATTCATGAGAGGGAGGCTAAGGCACAGGGCTGCGAACTGTGCATTATTCCACTTCTGGCTCTGCCTCGAGGTTGCTGTTGACACGACCGTCCCCGACAGGCCAGTCAGCTGGCAGCTCTGCTCCCCAGTCTTTCCCACTGCAAAGTAGACCCAGAAGTTTTAACGCATAAACTAGGGAACATATTTAGAAGTGTTTTCTTTGATCTAGGTGAATATGTGGAAATGAGGGTAGACAAATATCTACAATTTAGGTAATTCTTCATCCTTTTAAATATCTAGACCTCCTGACATTAAGAAATTGCAAGCAAAGGCTCTGCTCAGGCTTTCAGTGACTTTTGCAAAGAGCAGCAGAGCAGCTCGTCCACTGCTGGCAATGGCAGGGACAACTGGAGTAGTTACACACTTTGGTATCAAATATTTCCCTGTATAAAGAGTATATGGAGAGATCGTAGCCAGTGCCAAAACAAAAGCTTATACAGCAGAGAATTTAGGAAAAAAAAATCAGGTTGGAGTCTCCAGTCACTCCACAGCCATCCCATACGACTGTGGGCCTCTGCAGCCCCAACACTTGGCCAAGTACGGCTCGCAAAAGCTTTGCACAGCCTTGCAAGTCTGGCTTGGAGAGCTCGTTTGGAGGAAACAAATGCTGAGCTGAACCTGTGCCAAAGGCTCTCCCTGCCCAGTTACTTTGCCCTATATAAAATTCACAGTCTCTTTTCCCCAGGCAGGGCTCTACAAGATAAGGGTATTTCCAATTTACCCCCCGAACCAGTATCTCCCATTTACCCCCAGGTAAGGGCTGCTGGGACAGGAGAGGCATTTTCATTTGGGCTCATCCATCAGGGCACCCTAGGGCTTCTTCAGAGACAGGGCCACTGCAGTGAGTGGGGGCTGGGCCACTGCTGGCCCTGTGGGGGCTACCAAAAAGGTGTCATGGGAGGGTGAACACCCCAGGGCCATGGAGGCAAACCAGGGTGACCAGCATTCCCAGGGACACAGCCCCAGGGAAATGGATGCTGCCCATGAAAAGCTATGTGAACTGCTCTGGGAGGGAGGGGACAAGGAGTGGGACCAACAGATTTCTACTGAAACGTCCAATAATGCAGGTTGTTTGTTTTTTTCTCACAAAGATTGCTGCGCATCGTGTAATCTAAATCTAACATGATGTGGACTAAACAAGGATGTCACTTCTCTCCTTGCTGATTAGCCATGATTGTCGCTGAGTGACACTCCAGCACGTGCCTCTGCAAGCGGCACTCTGGTCACCGGCCGGTCGGTGGCTTGGAGTGCGCATGGTGGCTGCACGCCATGAGCTCAAACTGCAGGCAGAGCATGGACCATATGAACAGAGAGCACCCCAGGGCAGCCCGGCAAGTAACACATAACCCCCCACACTCACACACCCCCACCAGACAGAGAAGAGGTTTTTCTTTATTAACTGTAGAGCAACTTTCCATAGGTTGTGACCAAGTTCTCCAACAACAGCTGCCAAAAGCAATAAGGCTGGATCACAACAGAGGGAGGAAAGTTATGTTATTTTAATAGAAATTATTTGGTTCCCAGGGTTCTGATCAAATTAGGCAGCTACTGAATTAAAGCAATGAAATTACTGGGAAGGAGGCTGTGCTCAACTTATTTTCAGTCCTCCTGGACCTGAAAAAGTTACAAAGAAAACCTTCAAACCGCTCCAAAGAGTTTTCCATAAACTCCCTAAGCTGGTATTTGGGGACCTGGGGATTTATGCCTGCCACCAGCAATTTTCTAATTAGCCCAATATCCGATGGGCTCAGGCCATCCCCTGCACAGCAGATTTGGCAACCTCCAAAAAGTAGCAGAGATTGAAGCTAACGTGGCAGATGCTACTCCTTTGATTTGCAGCACAGCTCAGGAACGATCGACACTTTGGTTTTCAGCTCTGCCTGCAAATCTGTCAGACTCCAGCGCCTCTCCGCATGCTGCGTGCCCAGCCTTATCTTTTGAAAAATGTTTCTTTAGTGCAAATTCAACTGTAATCATATCTGGCACTGAAGGAATCGGAAAATACAGGAGGTGAACATCATGCCACAGTGGCATCAAGAGAGGCCAGCATAATGGGGATTTTGGACAAGGAAGTGGGAGGAGGGGCTCCATATTAATACATGTAAAATACTGCTATGGGGAGAGGAGGTGAACAGGCAGAGCTGAGGGCAAAAGGGAAATGGTGCTGATACTTATTGTGACCTGGTAGTGCTGCCCTGGTGCCGAGCGCATCCTTGGGAACCCCCAGAACAAGAGGTGGAGAGCACCTGGGTGCATGCACTGAAGGGTGATGCCTGGCCTGATCCCACATGGGAAGGGGCCACCTGCACAGCCCTTCACCCTCACCCACCCCAGGCAATACCACCCTGCACCCCAGGAGTGCCATCCCCCCCCCTGAAAAAGAGCCCCATGCTATCTGGTGCATCAGCACAAGCCAAGTCCCAGAGCCTCCCAAAGAATGGGTCGAGTTCTGGTCCCTGACCAGCCAGATCTGCAGTTCTGCTTTGCAACCCTGGCTGGGTCATTTTCCAAAACCCTGGGGAAAAATCTGGGATATGAGGAAGGCTCTTTGGATATCAATCAATCAATCAATCAATCACTGTCATGTGCTTAATGATTTGCTTTCAACTAGTTCCTGCTGAACATGAACACCATGAGCTGGGGTTGTCTACAGCAGAGCAAACACAAACAGAGGGGTGCTGACCAAAAGGGATGAAAACAGAGCCAGAGCAGGCAGAGGAAAGGAGAAGAAGCACTTACCTTGGGTGAGCAGCAGGGCTATGGGGAGAGAAGAACATGAGAAAGACAGGGAGAGAGAAGAAAAGAGGGAGAAAAGTTAATATCAAAGGGGGAAAAACTATTTTGCAGCTGATGGCTGTCAGTAAGCAATGGACACAGTGCAAGGCAGCGTGCGAGCTCGCTGGGGCCACGTGCTGGGTGCAGGCTGGGGCACAGATGCTGCAGGAGCGAGATGGAGAGGAGTTTTACAAGCACTGGTGAGCACCAGGGTTCTAGGTCCCCAAAGTCACACCCTGCCAAGCAAAGTCGAAGGGATGGGATGCAGGTGAAGAGTAGCAAGGAGGGGAAAGGATAAGTGAGGGGGG
>JANHFX010012158.1:58753-100117 GCA_027560015.1 Chloroceryle amazona | reverse complement strand
TTTCCTGCACCGCAAACCTCAACACTGGATATTAGCACCGGGGGGAGGGGGGGCCGGGAGTAAGCTACAGATTTTTGTTGTGTTGTGTGTGCACTGGGTGAAATAGGACAGGATGGTGATGTAATTTTTTTCTTAGAAAATGGCACATTCTTTCACCTTGTTCAGCCAACACTAACATAATTTTACCCTAAGAGGGGGGAAACTCAATTTATCTGTCATATGCTGGAAAAAATATTATTTGCATTTATCATATGTCCTCTTATTTATTAAATTTTAAAATAAAGGCACAGTTATATGCGGACAACAGTAGGTTGGTGGTGTGTATCTTGCATTCAGTGAGATAAGTAGACTTGTATTAGTGGTAGAAAAACAAATTACTGGCGCACTATTTCAACGCATGTTCTGTAAGAATAGATCACAAATGGTTTGTGGATTTTTTTTTTCTTTGAAAATATTTTTAAAATTTCTGAGAATTTATATCAACATTGCTATAGAGGATCTCAACTGGAAACTGATTTTTATGAACCACTACTTAAAAGGTAGGTTCTATTCACCACTTTCATTCTCTGGGACTCTCCATCTAGAACAGAATACTCCTTGCCATTTGCTGCCTAGTTTTCCTTGGGCTGGCTATGCTACATTTTAAGTAGATTTGCATATTTGAGCACTGATTTTCATGATCAAAAGCTTTACTTCCTCCATGCAGTTCTTGTGCTTTGGCAAATGTGTTGTGGTGCTTTTGGTTCATGCAGTGTGCATGCCAGGAACCCCGTGTCAGTGCTGTTCTAGACCACTGATACTATGCAAACCCCATTGTGCACTATTTAGATTCCAGCTTCCCCCTTCCTCCCCCATGTTTCCATGACCTTTTCTTTGTCTGCTGCCTGTTACCAGGCAGGATTCAGGCAGCCGCTTGCTGATTGGCTGATGTTTCAAGCAACTCGGGCTCCTCATATGAGCACATGATTATAGGCTGATCTGTTTCAGCTAAACTAATACCTTTGTCGCTTTAGAGCTGCAATATCTACAGAGTAGTAATAATAAAAAATAAGGAAGGGACACCTTTCTGATTGGATGAGAGAGGAGTCCTTCGTGTATTCCTAGCTGCATTGGCACGTTTTGGTTTTGCCATGTAGTACACATTTGACAGTGAGAAAAATCTCCAAATATAATTGGAGAGGTGTCTAATGGTGTGGTTTTGTGTCTCATGCGGAAGTGTACATGATTTTCAAATTAAAATTTAAAAAGGAATTTTCATAAATTATATCTCAAGAAATATCCACAACATTTTGTGTGGTGGTGCTTCAAAATTGATCTGTTTTAAAAAAAAAAAAAAAAGCTACCCAAACCCTACCCCCTCATTTACAGCATTTAACCCTTACACACTTAGCTCAACACGAAATTATTTTACGCTGTTCTGTACAAATTACTTTCTTTGAAATAAAAGATGACATTCCATTGGCTTGTTGCCTGGGACACCCGTTTCCTTCTTTGACTTGGTCACAGAATGAGTAAAAACTGAAAATACCCAGGCATGACATGGGGGAAGTGCATAGGAAATGTAGCTACACTTTGCATTAAGTATAAAAGGAGACTACCAACATATATTTTAGAACTCTACTAATTTGAAGTGTTTTATTTGTGCAAGACTGAATTCACATAACCTGCTCTGGAGTTGCTCTCTGAAGGGCATACCTCCTTCCCTCTTTGAAAGGCTGTAAGGCAGTATTTATCACATGGCTGCCGGTTGGTTTGCACTCTCATGACCAAACCTGTGTGGACTGGATGCAGATTTATTTGTTTCTTCTTACACTCGACTCTCACATAAGGTGTTACTTGGCTGCAGTGTGCTCCCTTGTGGGTATGGCTGGAAATGCTTTAAGGCTAGTCCGCAGTGATACATGATATTTAGCTGTTAACCAGTGTTTAGTGTTCATCTTTTAACCTCATCTGTGCTTATAATTTTTATCACAGGATATTTTACTGGATATTCCTTGGTTGCAGAAGATTGTGGGGTTGAGCTGAAAACATGCATGAGTTAAATAACCGTCTAACAATGGAATTTTATGAGAAGCCGTATTTTTGGTGTCGGTTTTGATTTTAGTTTGTTTGTTTTTTTTTCTTTTGGTACAGGTTCACTGGAAGACTGTATTAGAATATTTTTCAAGCAGATTTTTGATAACATCCTAAAAAATTAAATAATTTAGAAATATATTAGAAATTCAAGCTTATTTAGCATTTTTAAAAGAAAAAAGGATGTGTCAATATAAAGGTATTCTGATGTTCAATTATTTTTTTTTTAAGGACTGCTATTAGTAAATTTACAAAGGAAGTTCTTTTTACTCTACTGTATTTTATTTTCGGTTAAAAATTTGAATGAAAGACTGCTTAGATTAAGGAAACAAGCAGAAAATATTAATTTGTTTTGTTATATTTTATGATTACTCAAGTGATGCACTTAGGAGTTTTAAGTTGTCTGTCAACGTTTTACTGATCTGTTAGTGTATCTTTTTGGTTATAGTAAAAGTAGGATTGTGAATTTTTTAATATAAGAATTTCTAAATTTGGGGTAATGATTATAAGAGAGCATTGTAATCTGGGAGATCAAGCTACTTGTCAATTGTAATTTTGATACAGAAGCCCCGTATCCTTGTACTGCATTAACAGAAGACTCTCAGTAGCTTGTCACCTATTAAGAAATTGACTCTACAAGATACTGTCCTGGTTTCATCTGGGATGAAACTAATTTTCCTCCTTAGCAGCTAGAATAGTGCTGAGGTTTGGATTCAGTATGGAATTGGTATGAGAAGAATGCTGATAACATAGTGATGTTTTTAGTTGTTGCTAAGAAATCAAGGACTTTTCAACTTACCATATTTTGCTAGTGTGCAAGTGAAGGAGAAGTTGGGGGGAGCATAGCCAAGACAGCTGACTGAAATTAACCAAAAGGATACTCCACACTGTGGAAGGTCATACTCAGTAGAAACTGGCTGGTGGGAGTTGGCCAGGGAGGTGCTGCTCGAGCATCAGTCAGCAGGTGGTGAGCAATTGCACTGTGCATCACTTGTATTGGGTTTTATTACTCTTATCATTCTATTCTAATTACCATTATTTTATTTTAATTATATATTTTATCTCATTTATTAAACTGTTCATATCTCAACCTGTGGGTTTTACTTCTTTTTTCCAGTTTCCTCTGGGAGTGGGGAGGAGTGGGTGGCTGCATGGCTCTTAGTTGCTGATTGGGGTTAAAACATAACAGAAATACATCTGTACCAGCATGCATGTTGGTTGTACAAGGTTATATGCGTGGAACATGAGTATGATGATCAGTACTCTATTTACAAGACAGTCTTCTATATGTTTTTATAGTGATGTGGAAAAAAAAAAGCTTGCTTCACATTTTAAGTTCTTCGGAAGAAGGACAGGATGTGTATTCAAAACATGCACACGCATTTCTGAAATACTAGAGGTTTTTCTATCCTTTTCCTAATTTCATGACTGGAATTACTGTGCTATGTATATTTCTGGAGGAATATGAATGACACTGTATTTAGCATGTAGACGGCCCTAGGAGGACATTAACAGCTCACTTAGAGTTTATATTTAATTTGACCGTATTCTGGTTTGAATTAGAACTACTGCTGTTCGGTGATTTTACTTTTCAGCTCAGTCTCTTCTAATTAACTGCACTTTCTAAAGTTTATGGCCTATTTTCGCAGACAGTGTCTGCTTCTAGCAGTGATAATGCTTGATGTTTAGAGTTGCTACCAGGGCTCACTGTGCAGAAAGGCTCTTGCTTATACTTGCTTTTGCACAGACCAAGGTTACTGCTAAATCGTGTACCATGCAGAAAGTAGGAGGCTGCACCTTCAGGAAGGTGTGGTCAGAACTGCAAGGTATTCCACTCCATATATGTCATACTTGGTATAAAGCTGAGGGATGGCAGGGCTGAAGTCCAAGGAGGACTCTGTCCATTCTGCCAACAATACGTATCCATATGTTCCTGAATCTGGTTCCTGTCTGCCACTGAGTCCAGCTGGGACTTCCTCAGTGCCTGCCACAGCATCAGTGGTGACAGTGACATAATTGCAGTCAAGGGGTTGGATTCACTATTGCTTTTTTATATATTTGTATTTAAACTTCCACTTTATTACTGTTTTCATTGAAGATACTCTAGTTTTCTTTTCCACTTCATGAGTCTTTCTCCTTTTCCGCTTTGGGAAGAGAGAAGGGTTAATAGAGAGCATCTGACATTTGTCTAGTGGCTGGCCTAATTAATAACCCTTGAAAAACTGGAAGGGGTTATTTGATGACATTTTCTATATGTTCCTATAGGTGTTACATTTCACTCTAAGTAGGGGCAATGCAGTAATAGGCAAACTTGGTCAGAAACTCTAGTTCAGTCCATCAAAAATTCATGTCTTCGTGGTATTATTGAGAGTCTGTAAATAGAGTTGATACCTGAGGTGTGAATCAAAGTGTTATTTAAGCACCATCAGTTACTCAAATATGAGCATTCTAGATTGTCATGCAAGAAAGAACAGAAATGAAGTGGAACTGTATCAGTATTATGTGGGTAGGAAATAGAAAACAGGAAAAAATACTTTTAATCATACTGCTTTCTCTTTTTTCAGGTAATTTTAACTAAATGTAAAAGGAGCCTTATAATTGTAAAGTACAGTACATTGTGATTGTAAGACTTAAGAATTTGTCTTGGCAGTTGAATTCATACCATACCTTAGAGTATATATTTATATACTCTTAAGGTGTGTATGGTATAGAGTATATATTTATATCTTACCATAAACTATTCTAGTTGGGCATTGTGTAAATGTTAAGTAATTTTCTTCATAAACTGTTCCAAGCAAACTAGGAAGGATCCAGCAGAGGACTACCAAAATGATAGGAGCCTAAAGCATGTGACCCGTGATGAGACTCTGAGGGAGCCGGATAACTTTAATCAGCTGAAGAGAAGGCTAAAGGACAGTTTTACAGCTGCCTAAATAAAACTTGTAGGCAGGGTTGGTTACAAAGACAGTGGAGCTAAACCATCGCTTAGAGGCTGGGGAATCTGTTTTGTGAATTTTATGATTTGGTTGTACAAAACCATCACTGATCTGAACTAGTGATGACAATAGTCCTGCCTTTTTTTAATTAAAAAAAAAACCAACAAACCACTTGAAGAGACAAAACACAGTATACTAATTAATGTCTCAGCTTTGTGAATGAAAATGCATTGGGGGAAGATGCAACATGATCTCTACTAAATATTTAAAATGTGTCCTTTGTGTAATAATTCTGCTGTGTCAGTAGTTATTTGCTTATCTTGTGCTTGTGGAAAAAAATAAAAGTCAGTCATGTCTATATGATTTTTTTTTTTTTTTTTACTTGCTGTAGTATCTCTTAACTACTGTTACCCAAGTGAGTTTTCACATAGTTTGAGAAATTTCAGGAAAGCAGTATCCTACATGTGATCAACTCATGATGGTGTAGTAGCTTCAGTAGAGCTAAATTGGTTAGCATCAGCTGATTGAAGATCCTAGTTGCTGATTTTCATTTAGGACATAACAATTTCCTTATCTGCCCTTTGCTTTTGAACAATATTACATTGACTCATTTAAAACAATGTCCTAAAACAAAATAAGAGGGGGAAAAATAGTTTTAAAATCCCCATGGTTTTCTGGTGGTTTGTTTTTTTTCTTTGTTAGTTTGTTTTGTTTGTTTAATGGAAACAAACAAGATTTTTTTTAACAGAATTATTTTGACTTCCTAGGTACTAGTGGATATAACTCCATTTATTTTATAAAGTAGATTTTCAAACATAATTTTTCTTATTTTTCTATATTAATGTTCATATTTTTATTAATATTTGCATGGGTGGATGGAATGAATAAAATTATATGGAGGGCAAAAGCAGGTTTTCCTTGAAAAAGGAATTTTTTCTAAAAAGAGTTAGACTATATTTTATGACCACAAATGATCTTAGTGAAATATTATTGCAAATTGAACAAGTGTTCTAAAAACCCAAGTTCAGTTAACCATTGTGTAAAGATGAAGGTCTATTATATCTATATAGAAGAAAAAATACCTTAATGACACATTCAGAAATTCTTTGAATACACTGAAGCTTTCATAGAAATTAATTGATATAAAAATCTTGTCATTTATTCCAGTTATTTCTCCTTGAACCTTGTGAAATTGCACAAGTTTAGAAAGATAAATAAATGTGAACTGATGGACCAAGAATATATGTTTTATTTTTTTTATAAGAGAGGCTGTTGGCTTTTACTTTACCACATCTGTTTCTAGCCAGAAAACCTCATTGTGTAGCTTTGTAATTAATAATATAGTACAAGATAACTGGTCTAAACTATGTAGTCAGAATATTACTACATAATGTTGTAGTATGATCTGAGTGGTGTTTACCTACACATGTTTGTGCAGCATACATAGAAATTTGTATTCCTTTTTCTGAGGACAAACAAAATTTAAGTGTCTTGTCAGGTGTTTCTTTGGTTTTGTAGATACTGTTAAACCATTTGGCTTCAAAATGTGCTAACTATTACAGTCTTTCATCATATTAAAGTGTTCCTAAGATAATAAAGTTGCCTTCACAAATTTTTTTTTTTTTAAGGGTCAAGATGGATAGCACAGATGAACCTCAGAAAAAAGTCTTTAAAGCACGAAAAACAATGAGAGCAAGTGATCGACAACAACTTGAAGCTGTCTATAAGGTTAAAGAGGAGCTGTTGAAGACAAATGAAGTTAAACTGTTAAATGGAAAGCATGAGAATGGGGATTCTGATTTAAACTCCCATTCAAGCAATACAGACTGTATGGAAGACAAGAGAGAGGTTAATGGCCTAGTGGACTTGTGTGTTAACTCTGAAGAAGGAAAAATAGCTTCTGATGAAATTAATGAAGCCAAAAGCCCTGAAAGTAGGACAGGGAATGTAGTTGATGACATAGAACCCAAACCTCCAGTGCTGTCTCCAGAGAATATTGCTCCTGAGCAAGATAAAGATACTGATACTGCTTTAGCTTGTGAGGTTGAAAATGGAGTGCATGGTAGCAATAAAGATTCTTTCCATGAAGAAAATAATAAAAGCGATCATTTGGACCAAAGAGAAAGCGACATCCCATCAGAAGGTGAAAGTAAATCAACTTGTGATATTAGTGACTCTTCTGAAGAGAAGGGAGAAAAAAATGACTTAACTACTAATTCTGATTCATCTGGTGAGGAAAAGAGAACTGAAGTAGTAACTGTTGAAGATGCAGTTGCAGAAGCAGCCATCTCTAGCAGTATGGAAGCTGATCAGGAACCAAAGGACAAAGAAGATGGCAGTGCAGGTCTTCCAGAAACCACTGTTCAGAAGACAACAGAAGAGCCAAGTGGAAGCATCTTGGACAATCCTGACTCTATGGAAACAGATGAAATTATTCCAATTTTGGAAAAACTAGCCCCCGCTGAAGATGAATTAAGCTGTTTTTCTACAAGTACTTTGCTTCCAGTGGATGATGCTGTCCCAGATTTGGAAGAGAAAATAGACAACTGTCTGGGTTCACCATCCAAGCAGGAATGCAATGAAAGTCTGCCAAAAGAAGCTTTCTTAGTACTTTCTGATGAAGATGATCCTTGTGATGAGAAGGAGGAGAATAATGAAGTGATACTACCAAACAAGCCAAGTCTTCCGGGTAAGATTTCTCTAAATTGGTAGCTTTTATTCAAGGATGGATTTTTTTTTTTTATTTCTTAGTACACACTTGTGACGTGTTTCTAAATCAAAAAAGGCAGTCTTACTCTGACAGTTCTCTCTTACGTAGTCTTACAGTTTTCAAGGATGGAATTAGAGGCTCAGAGAAAAATGGAAATAACAGCAAAAAATGGTCACCTTCAAGATTTGGTTTGTTTTGGCTTTGTCATTGCAAACTGGGGTGGGATGGTGGGTGGCAGAAGAAAAAAAAAAAAGTAATTGCTGGACATAGAAAGATTTGTGGGAAGAGAAATGTGATCATTTATTGTTCTTGAGGGGAAGAAAGGACTTGAACTTTCTTAACATACAAAAAAGTAGTAAGAATGAAAATATGCTGGTAATCCAGGTGTGCTGGAAGCACCATTTGTTGTTTCAAACTTCTTTTTCTCACCAAAAGACAGTCTTGGAATGGTTTAATAAAAATGCAAGTCATGTATGGTTTTCATGCCATATGGCTTTTATTCATTAAGTCAGTGGTTTTTATCTAACTTTGATGACTGTACCAACTGATTAACGTTTGAAACCATTAACTGTCGGAAGCTGGTATTTTAGTCTTTTCATGTAGATAGTTGTTTTGTTTTGTTTTTTTAAGATACAATGAATGGATGTTCTCTATAGGCTATTATTGTCAGACAGTTCTGTAAGCATATTTATTTTTTTGACATAGGGCTCTCATTGTCATATTATTTGCACTTCTGAAAATAAAATAGTGGAATAGTTTACAGATAAGTTGACACTACTCTTTTATCTGTAATTAAGAAAGCTATTGTTTGGTTTTTTTTTTATTTCCCTCTTTCCACCTGCCCCCATATAGTTATTTTATGAAATTATGAACTTGCCAATCCAAATCTGTTTAAAGGTGTTGACTGGGTAGGAATTCCATAGCTTAAACAAGATTCAGGGGTCTTTCAGTCTCTGGGAAGTTAGGAACCATAGTTTCCAAACTGCTGTTTCACTGATGATGAAACCATGTCTTTCACTAATGTGCAATGGCATCCTGAGTCTTCAGTCTCTAAACAAGTAGAGAAAGGGAGATAAGAATATTTATCTTCAGCCATGTTTCAGACAATTTCTCATTTTCTGGTATTTACCTTTATTTTTTTCCTAGCTAAACTGAAAAAAGGAAGGTTCCATGCTTTCTTCTAAGGATCTTATTTAGGTGCTAGGTGTTGCACTGAGATTGCAACAGTCGCACCACGTTGTGCAATGAAAGTATTCCAGAAGCTCTTTGAAGGGTGGCAGGGAGTTTCTTTTCTGGGAGAAAGAACATTTTGTGTACTTGTTTCAAAATTGTAGTGTTATGACTCCCTTTTGTAAAATGTTCATTAGAAATAATTTGATGACCCTTGTTCTTACTGCAGTTTAAGTTTTTGTTTGGTTTTGGTTTTGTTTTTTTTGTTGTTTTTTTTTTTTCTGTTGGAGATGAATGAAATTAGGATATCTGTGTTGCCTTTTTCATCTTGCCTGGTGAGAAGACACACTGTGGTCATAGACGAGTTCTTGCTGTGGAGTTAGAAGACAGAAATGAATATTAAATATTGGACTACGGTTTGCTGAAGTCTAAAAATTATTGTATCCAGCAAGATTTTTTTAATTTTTTTTTTATTCCCATCAATCCCCCCCACCCCAAAAAGTTTTTCAGTTTTCATGATGGGACAAATTCTCTTGGCCAGTTGTTTATTTGAATTATTTTTTTATTATTATTTATTGAATTATTTGTTTTTTATTATTTGAATTATTTTGAATATCTATACACAAATTATTTCCTACCAAGAATGTTTGGAAACTGAACAAGAAAAGTGAGAAGCAGGATCAAGGCATGGAAGAAGAGATGGCTCTCCATGTGGAGTACTATAGAGCTCCTTGCTAGCAACACTGGTTGCTAAAAGTTGACCTGTGTCTGTCTTCAGTGGAAGAGGAATCTTTCTGAGGGCTCTCAAGGTCTTCCACCAGCAAGCTTTTAAAAAGCTGAGGAAGTTTTCTGGGACTGTGCAGCTATGTTCTGTTCTTCTCCTTATGTTATTCCCTACTTGGTCATCTGCTGCTGTCATGGAAGTGTTGGAGATAGGATGCTGAATTAGGTGAACTGTTGGTTTTACCTAGTGCAGCTATTGCTTTGTTCTTTCTCTTACATAACCAGTGCACTCTCAAGTTTGACCAGTGGGGTATATCTACCAAAGCAAATCCGAAGTCACTTTCTCAGAATTGCTTGCACTTAGAGTGCATTCTAGACAACCTAATTCTAGGCTTCTCTACAGCAATGACATTTCATGCCCTTCAGGACTAGTTTGAAAGAGAACTTAATCGTTACTGATATTTTTAAAGAAAGTCTGTAGTCAAGCAATATGCCCAAGTACAACCTTTTAAGAATAAAGAATGCAGTTAACATTTAAAAGAATGCAACTTGTCTTCTAGAAGACAGTGTTTGAAGAGAAATTCTGAGCATGTGAATGTCAGACAATCAACTAAATGTGAACTTTGGTTCCTGTCTTGTGATAGAACTAGCCTAGTCAAAGTCATTGAATTCACAATCAGGAAAATAAGTTATGCTTAAATGTCACTTTTCTGCAATAATATTTCTACTTTTTTTTTTACTTCAAAAAGGAGTAATGGAGGGCTTTCAGAGTTACTGCAAAAATATTTCAGAATTTGGAAAACAAACTATACTGGAAAGCTTAAAAGAATGTAAGTTTTCTAAATCCAATAGAAGATTAAGGAAGTCTAATATTGAAAACAGGACCTGAGTTATATGGTGGAAAGAGGTTTCTTTAATGTAGTGGACAAAGACACAACTGGTGCATTTTTGATCTATTGGATTTTGCATATCAGAAGTTGGGCAACACTTCTGTCTGACAGACTTTGGAGGACTGATTAATGGATGTTGGATTCATCAGTTGTAATCTTTAAACCCTCTGATGGAGTCTGGCTCCATCTTCTACCTTACGGGTATTGGAAGATTGTTCTTAAGTCCCTGTTAAGATTTGTGTTCGCCATGCTGAGTAAGTCCAACTCCCTTAGCCTCTCTCACAGGTCATGTTCCTCAGCCCCTCTTGCTCCTTACCAAGAGATGGCATAATGAGTGTCAAGTAAAGGGCAGTAACCACTTCCTGTAACTCACCGGCACTGTTCCTGTAAACGCAGCTCATGATGCTGTGGGCCTCATTTGCTGCCAGAGCATGCTGTTGGCTTGTGCTCGCTGTCTATGCGAGTCCTCAAAGCAGAACTGCTCCCCAGCCATGCAGTCCCTGGCCTGTGTCATTGCACCTTTCTCAGGTGCAGAACTTTTTTATCTGTCCATGTTGAAAATCATAAAGCATGTCACCTCACTTCTTTATCTTCTCTTGGTCTTGATGATTCCTTTGACAGTATATGAATCTGTAATTTCTTCCTAAACAAAATAGCCAAATTGTCCCATTTCATGGGAAAAATCTGTACTCCTCTTTTACAATTACTTTTGCGTAGGCTTAGATCAAGCATTCACTACTTAGAAAGGCTATGCTTTGGGACTTTATTGTGATTGCTGTCTGTGCACATCAGTTCTGGCCAGTCTATAAGGAGAACATTTTTGCAGTAACAGGATTATGGAATAGTGAGAGTATGACTGTGCAATGAGGAGTAACTCACAAATACTGTTCACCTGCTCTTAGATTTACTCATTATTTCTATTTCTATGTATATTTTGGCAGAACTGACATCCAAATATGCATCCAGTCTGTGACTAAGCAGATCCAAATGCTTGCAGCTGCAGAAATTAGTAAAAGGTATTTTTCAATTGCTTAGTGACAGGCAAACACCTAGTGAAAAAAAACAACCACCAACAAAAACCTTTATGTTTAGATCCACAGCAAATAGTATGACTTAAGGTGACTGTGTGATAAGTACAGTGATAACTTAATAGTATCATCAATTTTTTTTTTAAAAGGATTGCATTCATTGCTGCTGTCTGTCTGACACCAGGACAAGATTGCAGCTTATCAGAGAAAAATAAGCTGATAACTGTAGCCAGTTGTGAAATTATCTCTGTATTATGGTTCAAACCTTCTTAACTAGGGAGTTTTAACTGGGCATTGTGTTTTAAACACTTATAGTTAAGCTAAATTTGCTTGCAGTGATGGAAGTTTGTAAGGATTTTCCTCATCCCTGAAATCACTTTGTTCTCTACATAGAACTCAAAAAGCTCTACTTTGAAACTTGTAACATGATATTTTAAAGACATTCTAGGTATGTATCTCTTTGCAGGGAGCATCTGTATCTTTCAGTTAAATATTAAAATCTGTAAATTGTGGAGAAAGTACTCCTGAACTTAAAGACACTTTTTTTTAGGTACTTGGGTAAATGAGTCCTATTTTACTGATAACAAATGCATGAAACTTCTGTAAGTTTTAAAAAGGTGGTGACATATGCTATTGTATTACCTTAAAAATAAATTAGATTGGTTTTGAGGAATTTATGTGGTATGAATATATTTCTTGCATAAATTAAGAAAGTGAGAAATCTCATAGTTTTGGGGTTTGGTTCTCTGACTCCTTCCTTTTTCTATTTTATTAGAAGACTTTTATTAGATTTAAAATAAGTTAAATTTAAGGGAGCCTTAAGCATATCTACAGTTAGAATGTTCTCTAAAAAAGCTAGTAAACTGCTGTAATAAAATGAAAACAGGAAATTGGAGAAGTGTACAGATCAAGATGTGCATAACAGTGCTGACTTGTTCTGCTATGTTCTGGATAGAGTTTAATGTAATCTTAAAAGTAATAGGTTTATGTTGTATCTAGCAAGTACAAGAGGTAGAAAATACAGCCTGTGTGAAACACATGGTGAAAGTTTATGGGGTATATAACAGACATTTTCAGGAAGTGTTAGCATTTTTCATTTAAACTTGTGTTCTTTTAGATGTATTTCAGATTTTAATTTAAGAACTTCCTAAACTGTATGTTCTTAAATAACTAGTCTTAAGTTGTGATACTTTATATTAGGAATAAATTTTCGTCCTGGGTTGAGTTGGAACAAAACTAATTCTGTTCAGTGATTTTTATTTTTTTAGCTAAGTCCCTTCTAAGTAACTGCTTTTTTTAAAGTTAAAGCAGTGATATAATGCTCAATGTTTAGAGTTACTCCCAAGGATTGGTGTGCAGACCAAGACCATTGCTGGATCTTGTGTAACACACTGGGGGGGTGCAGGAAAGTGAAAGGCTGCACCTGCAGGGAGGAGTGGCCATGACAGGTGACCCCCAATCTGACCAACAATGGATTGCATTCAATATATGTTATATTCAGTGTAAAGCTGAGGGATCATGAGGGTCAAGCTCATTTTCAATGGCCGGCATCTGAGGAGGACTCTCTTCTGCCTTTGATCTCAATCTGTGTGTTCCTGAATCCAGTTCACATCTGCCACTGAGTCCAGTGCCTGCTCCACAGCATCAGTGGTGCTGGCAATGTAATTGACATCCAGGGTGGTTGGGTTTCATCCTAGTTTTGTGTATATTCCATTTTATTAGTTTCTTTAAAACTGTTACAGTTGTCTAATCTACAAGTCTGTCTTTCCCTTACTCCTTTTCCCTTTCCCTTTGGGGAGGGAGAGGTCCTAACAGAGAGTCTGTTACAGGTCTGTAACAGTGGACAACCATGACCCTAAACTTTGGCAATTTGAAATGAAAACTCATATTTAAGAAAAGAAGAATCTAGGCCTTTTTTTAGCATAAAGATTATGAGTAAAATTGATAATTTCAAATAAAGAAATAAATTAGTGTTTTGTTACTGAAAAGATCCTTTTTTTCCTAAGTAAAAAAAAAAACAAACCAAAATATTTTGTTGGGAACTCTTAACTACATTCAAAATAAATTGTTTCATTTCAGAGGTAACTGAGGCATTCTGTTGATTTTAAAACTAAGCGAATCCTGAAGTTCATCCTAGTGTATTGCATGGTAGTTGATATTTTTGCTCTGAAGGTATCCTCTGGTTTTATTTATTTCTCCATCTCTGCATTCCTTCTGTGTCATGCTTATTTTTCTTACCTTCCCTAACATGTTTTTTCATAAGCATTCTAAATTCACTAGTCAAAATAGGACTTCTTGGACACTTTTTGTAGGTCAGTATAAGTAACAAAGGTATTTTTTTTCTTCTGTTTGTAGAAGATGTGGTGGAGGAGAGAAGAAAGGAAAGTGAAAAGGATAAAGAAGAGGCAGCCCACAAAGAAGAGGAGAAACACACAGAGAGAAGTATGTAATGTTAAAATTGTTAGGCTTCACTGGTGACATGTGTCAGAAACGGGGAAGTTGAGGTTGGAAGGGCGCCTTTGGAGATTATCTAGTGCAAACCGCCCACTCAAAATCAGGTCAGCTGGAGCTGTTTGCTTAGAACCATGACCAGACAGGTTTTGAGTATCTTCACAGATGGAGACTGCGCAGCCTTCCAGTGTTCAGCTTGTGGTGTATGACCACCTTCCCAGTGAAAGAGGTTTGATACACTCAAATGGAATTTCTGGTATCTCAATTTGCATCCATTTCTCTTGTCCTTTCACTGGTACTCACTAAGGATCTTTTTCTGTCCTTTTCACTCTCCATCCATCAGGTAATGAATACACATTATAAAATCTCCTCTAACCACCTCCAGCTGAAAATGCCAGCTGTCACTTCCTCATGTGGCAGATGGTCCAGTCTGTAAAATATCTTGGTGGCCCTACACTGAACTCTCCCCAGTACACTCATGTCTTTCTTGTATTTAGAAGCCCTGAACTGGACACAAGATTGAAGATTCAGTCTCACAGCACTGATCAGAGAGGAATAATTACCTCCCTCAACCTGCTGGCAGTACTCTTCTTCCAGCAGCCTAGGATGTTGTTGACCATCTTTGCCAACAGGATACATTGCTGGCTCATGTTCAAGTTGATGTGCATGAAGACCACCAGGGTCTTTTCTGCAAAGCTGTTTTCCAGCCAGTCAGTTCACAGCCTGTACTAATACATGGGTTTATTCCTACCCATGTGTAGGACTTCACATTTACTTTTATTGATCTTCATGTGGTTCCTGTGTGTCTGTTTCTTCAGTTTGTCAAGGTGACTCAGAATGGCAGCATAGCCATCTAGTGAAGCAACCACTCCTTCCAGTTTTGTGTCATCTGCAAATTGTTGAGGATACCCTCTATCCCATTATCTAGGTCATTAATGAAGGTGTTAGTGTTGGTACTTGTAGCATCTGCTGGTGTACATTACTATATTATGAGCTCCATCTGGACTTATGCCATTAATCACAGCTCTTGGAACCCAGCAGTTGAAGCCAGTCCATTTATCTAGGCTATTTATTCCGAGTTTCTCTGAGGGTGTTCTGGGTGTCTAAAGCATTACTAAAAGAGGATATAACAGCATCCACTGATCTCCCCTCATCCACCAAGTCAATTGTCTTATCATAGAAGGCTATCAAGCTGATGAAGCATGATTTTTCCCTTGATAAATCCATTCTGACTGTTCCCCATCACCTTATTAATATGTTTAGAGGTAATTTATAGATTGCTTGCCCCAGCATGTTCCCAGGGAGCTGAGGTAAGGCTGACCAATGGGTCCTTCTAACCCTTCCTGAAGATTAGAAGAAAGTAAATGTTACTTCTGGCCTCACAAACATTCTGCTATTGCCACAACCTTTCAGAAGTTGAGAGTGGCCTTGCAGTCACCTCGGCCAGGTCCCACAGCACTCGTGAGTACATCCCTCTGCTTTGGATGGACTTGTGTATACCTGGTTTGTTTAAATGTTAACTCAGTGCTTATCCACCAAGAGCAAGTCTGCCTTTGCTCCATGCTGTCCCACTGGCCTCAGGGAGCTGACATTACTGAAGAGCAAGTCTTCTCATTAAAGCCTGAGGTAAAGAAGGCATTGAGTATCTGGGATTTTTCTGTGTCCTTTGTCACTTGCTCCCTTGCCTCATTCATCTGGAGGACATATTTTCCCTAGTTTCATTTTACTGCTGGTATGCTAGTAGAAGCCTTTCTTGTTACCCTTCTTGTCGCTCACCATAGCTTAAGGTGAACTTGGGTTTCCTACCCCATTCCCACCCATGTAGTGCCTTTATCTTTCTCATAAGTCGCCTGACCCTAGCAGATAAGGGCCTCCATCCCCTGCAGGCAGCAAGTAAGTCACTTGCTACTAATACATGGTACTACTGCATGGTTCAGGCTTAGCCAGTTCAGACATTTCACTGGGCACAGCTCCCAGCCCCTATGTGCTGTAAGGGCACTGAAGCAAACCTGTCATTGACTTGTACATCTGCAGGTACAGTGGGAAATGCTGCCCTGGTGCCTACAGTCTCTGTTGTCATGGGAGTCTTCCCATCTGGATAATCTCAGGCTCTGACAGTACCTACCTAAAATTTGAGGACCTGCACTTTCACAAACTTTTAGAAAGAATCTAGATTGTCATGTAGATTTTAAAGTATTACCTTTCAATAATATTTAGAATATTACCGCTTTTATGCGAGAGCTCTTAAAAAAACCATCACAAACAATCAGAAAATCAGATTGGATTGAAACCATCAGAAATTTAACCGTTAAAATATCAGGCTATAATAAATTTTGTGAAGTTAGAAATATGACTCACTAAGCGTAAGTAAATTAAAAATTACAGTAGAAAGTAACTGTTCTGTTGTTTCAGTCTCCAGTGAATTGCCATTGATGTACTTCTAATTCTTTCTTGCTGTATCATCCTTCTGTTTGGGGTTGGGAGATGTGGTATTTTGGTGGTCAGATATCCACAATATGCTCTGTAGCTTTTCATCCTGATAATTAGGCTTCTTCTTTTACACGGATATCGTGCCAGGAGCTGAAGGAGTGAATGAGGTCTCTTTGGTTCTTTTGTGCTTCATTGCTGTGACAAAAATTACTTTCATAATATATTTCTATTTTGAGCCTGGTCTTTTGATAGATTTTTACTTTCCTTCTTAGACAAGAAGTAAGAAAAATGTTTGAATGTTTTCCACTCAGGGGTTGGAGGTACAGGTTAAAAGTTCATAGCAGGTAGAAACAAAGTTCTTTGCTCACACAGGCGAAAGGAGATGTTTTGTTTGGCTGAAATCCCAAGAGGAGGATTCCTTCTTCAGAAGGGGGGTTTATTTTGCTTCTCATAAGCCGTATTTCATTATAGGATGGTTCTGATAGGAGCAGGAAGAACTGGAGACAAGTTGTATAGAAGGGAATGGCGTTAGTGCAGCCATCTTGCATTTGGAGCAGTGGTTTGGTGAATCACAAAGCAGGACTCGCCAACAGAGCAGCAATGTACAGAGACCAAAGGGCCTCTTAATCCATTCTGATGTCACCAAACATTGTGCTTTTTTCTAAAGGCATTCTTGCTGGTTTAGGATGAAAAGGCTTAAACTGGGGACAAGTGAAATAATCCCCTTAAGTGTTGATTAATGATTGAATAATCACTTCATCATAATCACAGCATTCTGCAGACACTTAATCTTTCAAAGGTTCCTCACAAGGAGTTGTATCTGATTTTTCCAGGTGAAGTGTCAAGGAGAAAGCGTTCCAAATCTGAGGACATGGACAGTGTTCATTCTAAACGTCGTCGGTACATGGGAGAAGACTATGAGGCAGAACTCCAAGTAAAAATTACAGCCAGAAAGGATGTTGACCAAAAAATACAACAGGTAGAATGGAGGTGGAGAGCAAAGATTACAAACACATGCCTGTTGCTTGCCTTACCATCTTTGAGTTAGCTATGCTTTTCCTTTCCCACATGTTCGCTGCCTGCCCAAACACTTGATCTTTTGCTGTGGTTGAAAAATGGACATAATTCAAATAACAAAGTTGCCTTTTAATTAATTTGAAGTCCTTTGTAGAATTACTTTTAAGAAGAGACCAAATATAATTTGAAAACTCTGCTGCAAGATTTAAATTTTAAATGTCTTAAAACCATAAGCTCTTAAGTCTCATGTGACTGCAGATGGAGAATCTTAGCAAAGGAGGTGTTTCAGTGTGGTAATATGGTTCTATGTGGTGTGCTCTATAATGTGCCTAGCTTTAGTCTGTCTGCAAAGAGGGGAGCAACCAGCATAGCATTTTTTCCTCTCAAGAACAGAAAAGCAAGACAAAAAATGAACTTGTGTAAACATAGCATTTTACGAAAATACCTTCTGTTGCTAGAGGTCTTTTTATATGTAATAAAGCTTTGCTAATGTTTGGAATTAATGCCAAAGAGGGACATATGTATTTGCCAAAATAGATGTAAAAACGTTTTTCTTAGCTGTGCTACCACATGGTTATTGGTGACTCTAGATCTATTTAATGGACAGGGCACAACCACTGTCATCGTTCTCTTTGTAGTAGGATATTTTATAAGCGTTGAGAATATTTTTATAGACGGTGTCCCAAATTGCACTGTTGTTCCTTTCTTATAATAATTTTGCAGGTTATCCAGAGACTGTTAGAAGAAAAACTTACTGCTTTACAGTGTGCGGTATTTGACAAGACTCTGGCAGACTTGAGAGCCCGAATAGAGAAAATAGAATGTAACAAGAGGCATAAAACAGTGCTGACTGAACTAAAGGTGAGTGTTTGTTTGAACTGCATTCTAGAGCCAAATTTAAAAACAAATTTCTTGGCATTTAGTAGGAAGTCTCTTATATTTATCAGTAGGCAAGCCATTTTGACTCCACAAAGGGAAGGGAGGTAGGAAGCAGCAAATAGTATTGTTGCTTTTGAGATGTAAAATTCTATTTCCCTACTCAGAAGGAATCAAGCAACCAGCTAATCTTGAAAACCCCAAAACAAATCTTCCTTCTGGCAAACTGATCCATTAACTGTTAGTAAACCACTTTTCCACTCTTCTGTTCCATGTAGACATTTTTTTGAATAAATGTTAACTTTGGAAATACCTACTAATGACCAGAAAATTGCTTAAAAACACAAAAGTGCAGAAGGGACAGGACAATAGCACTGGACTTTGTATAATATTCAAAGAAACATCACATGATACTTAGCCATGTTACTTTCCCAGAAACTAAATAGTTGTGCTCTAGCAAGGAAACAAATAATGTTGAATGAAATAAGGTTTCTCATAGAAATTACATATATAGTGGTGACATGAGGAGCATCACAAAAATAAAGAACTTTGAAGTGACAAGACAAAAGCTTATGCCATAACAAATTAAAACAAAAAGGTCATTTTACTGTTAACATAAAAAGAGTATGGAGTTTGCCAGACCAGTTCATTCTATGTACTTCTTTTTTTTGCTACCCTAGACATTTTATGTTCACTTTTTGTGAAGTGCTAAGACTTTCAGTTTACTTATCAGTGTCTTTAGCTACCAACTGCAGTGACAAAGTAGTATCATATAAAGCTTTCATGGTTTAGGCCCACTCAGCCAGCAACAAAGCACCATACAGTTGCTCACTCACTCCTACCCACCTGTGGTGGGATGTGGAGGAGAAAATATAATAAAAGGGTTGACAATAAGGACAGAGAGGGCACACTCGCCAATTATGGTCATGGTCAAAAAAAAAGAAAAAAAATTCTATTTGGGAGAAAAGAAACTTCAGTTTAATTTAAAGAACAAAACTACCAGCTTGCCAATTGAATCACAGCAGAATAATGTGAAACACAACCACATCTTAAAACCACTTTTCCCCCATCCCTTCCTTCTTCCCAGGCTCAGCTCTGCTCCCAAATTCTTTACCTTCTCCCTCTAGCAGGGCAGGGGAGCAGGGAGGTGAGGATTGCGGTCAGTCCATCACATGTTGTGTCTGCGGATCCTTCTTCCTCCGAGGGAGGTCACTTCACAGTCCTGCCCTCTGCTCCAGTGTGGCATTCCTCCCATGAGAGACAGTCCAATGTGAGTCCCTCAAATGGAGCTACAGTTCTTCACAAACTGCTCCGGTGCACATTCCTTTCTTAGGCTGTAGCCCTCCCAGTGACAGACCACTCCAGTGTAGGCTTCCCTCAAAGTTACAGCCTCCTTCAGGCACAGATACCGGGTCTTGCGCTCTCCACAGACTGCCAGTGGGCATCTGTCCTGCTATTTATCTCTGTGGCCTGCAGGGATTGCAGAGGAATCTCTGCTCCAGTGCCCCTCCTCTCCAAAACAAAAGAAACTGCTCAACAGGTTTTTTTCCTCTTAAATATGTTGTCACGGAGGCACTTCCACTATCACTGATTGTCTCAGCTTTGGCCAGAGGTGCGACTGACTTGGAGCTTCTAGAAACTTCATACAAGAGCCACCCCCCTACCTCCCTCTGCTACCAAATCGTGCCACACACAGACTCAACACAAAGGTTGTGAATACATTGATAGCAATATACTTGCAATCTCAGCTTGCACAGTTTTATTATGCAAGGTGTTCTAAAACACATCTACATTGTAAAAGGTAACAGAAATTGAAATATAAATGTAATTTAAGGCAGACTATAATTGTATCCTGTCCTGTTGCGTTGTAAAAATGTGGAAGACGTGAGGCTTCTAAATGGACTAACTCTTTTTAGGTTAGAAGTTTTGAAATTATGGTATGTAAAACTCACTGATTTTTAAAAAAAATCTTCGATTCTTCTAGTGCTAATTAGTGTTTTCAAGAGCTTGTAAAAAGAATTTAACTATTCTTTCTGTGCTAGAAAAAAAAAAAGTACCTGCTTTGAACAACTGTCACAGTTACAGCAGAGTAAGTCAGCTGTCAGAACTGCAACCAAAAGCAGACAGGTTAGATTAGGATCTTGTAATGCTGAAATAATTACAGAAGGAATGGACATCAAATATTATATTGAAGGAAGCAAAAGAAATAAAGATGAGATGTAAGAGTGGTGCTTAAGAAGATAAGCCTGATACCTGAATGTCAAATAGTGTAGTGAGGTGTGTGATATGTAGTGTATCTGTGAGAGGGAGAAATAGGATAAACAGGGGAAGAATAGGTAATACGACGGCAAAAAGGGGTGCATTTTTCTGTATGGTTGGTGTATAAGGCATTAGAACACATTAAAGTGCCTTAAGTTGCTTTCAGTCATGGAGAACATTGTGTGAACCTCTGAAGGATGGATTCTGTTTGTACACTTGTGAGTAGGAAAAACAACGGAAGTTGTCTCTAAGATACCTCGATTGTGATACATCTGTGTGTCTTTCTGCTACTCTGAAGTAATTTAGTTGTTTGTTTAAAGGAAGAGTAATTTCCCCTGATAAGAAAATAGCCTTTGACTTCATATCTTAATTAGTTATATATTTTTTTAATTTACATAATGTCTTTAATGGTTCTTGGGGAGGATATTTATGGTTTGTTTCTTTCATTTTCTTTCCATTTAGGCTAAAATTGCTAGATTGACAAAGCGATTCGGAGCAGCCAGGGAGGACTTGAAGAAAAGACAGGAAGTAAGAACTGGATTTGTTATATTTGTTTTTCTGAGTTAGCCTAACTCTTGTGTTGAAAAAATAAAGAAATTTTATACGCAGAAAGATGTGACCTGGTTGCTCAGTGGTGTTCATAAAGTTAGGTTTGTCATGCTTGTTTAAAGGCAGTGATACAAAAAAAATAGTTTTTGAACACCTGTTACATAATTCTGATTTATACAGAAGGTTCTTCAGGCATTATTACTATGAAAGCACCTTAAACTGTATGTAAGTAAATCTGATTTAATTCAATATCAAGAGTACAGAGTATATAAGAGTGAATCCCAGTTCCTCAATTTTGGGAATGCAGGGGAGAAAGAAGAGAGGAATGGGTATAAACAATAGTATTTCTCTGTGTATAGAACGCAAAGTTTTGCATTAATTACTGTGAAGTGGAAGCTAAAAATGGCTAAAAATGTATTCGCATTCAAGAAGATATGTTGATTCTCATGCTATAAAAATCTGAAGGCTTATAAAAAGGGAGGATGCAGGAGAGGGAGGCAGGTAGGACCAAGGAGATTTTGGGGGGTTGTAAAATGTCACGTTCTTCTATAGCATTGGCTCCAGTAAATGTGTATCTCGCACAGAAAGGAATTAAAATGAAATCTAATGAGAGCATAAATGTGCAAGCTGATTTATGGTCATTTTGTTATGGTGCTTCTTTTTTTTTTTTTTTTTTTTGGTAGACTTCACCAAATGCACCTCTGTCTCCAGGGAAAGCAGCAAGTGACACTGCAAGCACAAACACTCCAACATATCGGTAAGTGAGCCATGTCACAATGAACACATTAAAATTTACAGTAGGACACTTGAGGTAGCTACTGTAATGGATATTCCCTGGTTTTTATTTTTTTAATTAAATTGCTTTTCCTTTCTTTCATTGCTCTTCTTTGTAAAATTACACTTTCTTTCACATGTCATAAATAGACAGTATTGAATCCATTCTTAGGTAAACTAACACAAGTGTTGTTTCAGTGTTTAAAAATAATGGATAAATAGGACATAAGTTTAATTTCAAGGAAAGGAAAATTCTTATGGCAAAAGTCAAGCTTGGTGCAAGCACTGTAAAATTTACAAATAATTCTGCCTTTTTTTTTTTTAAGTAGGGGAATATCGAAAGTTAATTTGCATGGGGCACTGAAAAGAGATGGGTTTAGAAAATTCAAATGGAAAGAATAGCTGCAAATCATCATTGTACTGTTCATGATTATACATGATGTGACTCATTGAGAAATGCTAACTGAAACTTTATTCCATAGAAATGCTGCCACAGTGAGGCAAATACTGGAGTCAAAGAGGAATGGAGCAGAGAGCACACCAGCAAGTTTTCAAGCCTCTGTGAATGCAAGTAAGAATGCCTGTGGACTACAGACAAACTTAAAAAGTTTTATTGCTTTCCATTAAATAAGTAACTAACAGAACAGAGCAAAACTGAGTGTTTATGACTGTTCTTTTTCTGACATCAAAAATCATCATTTTTAGTTCCATACCACATTCCCAGTTTATATTTGTGTAGTGCACTTAGCAAGTTAGGGAAAAAATGTGATGATTTGACCAACAAGAACATACTGGTAAATTGGATGCTTCAGCAGACTGGTTGCTGGGTATGGCAGCAAAACTTGAGAGTCTCTCAGCTGCTGAGATGTGAACACGAGTCACAGTCTATTTTTTATACTTGATCGTAGTAGGATGATGATAACCTTGCCCTTTATCTGATGTCTACAGAAACTGAGTGGGGAGTTTAAAGGAGATCATAAGCCCCATTTCTTAAGGGAATCAAGTTGAAAAATGGAATTTCTAGATTAGAATTTTATAGGAAATGTAGAATCAAAATCATTAATTACATTCATGGCATTCACACCATTCTTGGATTTATAAATGTTTTACCTAATACTGAATCGTCTCCACAAGAGTCATCTCCTAGCAGGCGTATACTGGTTTTCTGTAGTGTATTATGCTCCTGATCCCTATATTTACTCCTGACACATTGGTTTCAGTAGAACCTTCTGGTTACAAGTTCCTACCTGTATGAAAAAAATTAGTCATAACTGACTTAGGTCCTTCTGTTTTCTGAAGGATGAGTTGTTCTACCATTTCTCTAATGAGTGTTTAAAATGCTGTATTTATTGTGTTTTCAGTAGTTAAATCTTGGAGCTTTCTTCAAACCTGTTTGTATCATAGTTATTTGTATACCTCCATTTTTTGCCATTTATATATCGGTCTTTCAAACGGAAATCAGTATTGACTCTGTCTTTAACTAGGCCATTGAATATCAAAGTGTACAACAGAAGAGGAGTATCTGTAGTCTTTCTTTGCAAAAAAGTTAATCAGATACCACATCTTTCATATAATGGTTTGGGTTCGAAGGGACCTTTAAAGATCATCTAGACCAACACCTCTGTCATGGGCCAAGATCTTCCACCAGATCAGGTTGCTCAAAGCCCCATCCAGCCTGACTTTGAACACCTCTAGTGACAGAGCGTTCACAACTTCTCTGGACAACCTGTTCGGGGACTCACCACTGTGATTGTAAATTGCTTCCATTTTCTGTGTTGGAGTTAAACCTCCCCACTTGGTTCAAATTCTTAATTTTTTTTTTTTTTTTTTGTGTGTGTGTAGTGACAGCTTCCAGTCTTGCTGCTCCTCCAGCAGTTGTCAGTACCCAGCCTAAACCTCAGATTCCAGTGACCTCCACCAGCTCTTTGACAACAACAGTTCTTCCTACAGCTAACACAGCTACAGTTGTAGGTGCTAACCAAGTGCCTGGTGGCAGCACTCAGTCAGTGTCTGTCTCATTGCAGTCTTTGCCCGTAATCTTGCATGTACCTGTTGCAGTGTCATCCCAGCCTCAGCTCCTGCAAGGCCACACGGGAACTTTGGTCACTAACCAACAGTCAGGCAACGTTGAATTTATATCCGTACAAAGTTCATCTACAATTGGTAGCCTTACCAAAACTACAGTTTCTTTGGCATCAACTAACCCAACTAAACCAAATAACAGCCCATCTGTGCCCAGTCCTAGTATTCAAAGGAACTCTCCAGCCAGTGCTGCATCAGTAGGCACAACGTTGGCAGTACAGGCTGTTTCTACTGCACACGCTGTTGCCCAGGCCACGAGGACTTCTTTGCCCACAGTGGGTACTTCAGGACTTTATAATGCTACCAGCAGTCGAGCTCCCCTACAGATGAAGATTCCCCTCTCTGCATTTAGTAGTACAGCGCCTGTTGAACCACCCAGCATTACAGCACCAAGAGCTGGTAAGTTATGCTTGAATGTTGACACTGGGAAAGGAAAAGAGTTGTCAAAGTAAAACATAAAACTGCACTCCTGTGGAAATTTGTTTATTAGCGTATTTTACTGAGATGTTTCTTCTTGTCAGTCAAAATCATCTCTGTCATAGATGTGTTTCAGCCATTGTTGAGAATAATCTCTCCTTAGAAAGAGTCAACAGTATGGCTCTGTAAGCTTTGTTTTATTTAGAACTTGATTTATATCTTTCCTAGCATGAAGTCAGAAACTCGTATTCTACCATTAACAGCTTTGTAGTTATTTTTAATACAGCCTCTCAAAATAATCAGGCTGCCTTTTAAAGGGAAGACATTCTGAAAGTATAATCATTAACCTAATTATAACAACACTTAAAAGTCAACAAAAGGGGGGGCCAGAAAACACAACTGAACACTAACCTAGTTCCAAATAAGAACTTTCATTGCATTTAAAATAAAGTCTCTGAACACAATGTTGAAATAAGAGTTTCTGGATTAACTATTTTAAAATACTTTCCATCTTTGTGCATGCCATGATGATTCTCCGCACTTCCAGTTTTACATACATTGAAATTTGTTTTCTAAGAGGTCCTCAAGATTTCCGAGTTGGAATTGCAGTAAGTTTCACAGTGGCACGGTATGTGTCAGGCAGAGTTTGACACTAGAACTAGTTTTATTTCATTTTCCCCATGCTAAAATATGGCTTCCATAGAGTTGGACAGTTGTATGCTCTGTATTGATTTTTTTTTTATGTCTACAGCTAATATAATAATTTTACCTAACATGAAAAGGGTTGTGACATATCAGACACAGTGACCAAAGTAGGGCCTTGTGTGTCAAAAACTTGTCTCATTTTACACCGTTCACATGGCCTTAGTGTATACCCTAGTAGTTTTATCATCAGAACTGACACACTGCTTTGGGCCAGCACTTTTGCTCATAAGCTTTGGTTAAAAAGAAAAGGAATGAGAATAGAGAAATTGGATTTAAATATTTACATCAAATATTCAGGCAACTTCTGTTTAAGTTTCTAGTTTAGTTATATGGTTTGGCTGAGATAATAAGGATGCTCAGTCTCCCTGCACAGATTGTTTCAGTTACATATTTTGTAGTCTGTTTAACCATTTGTTGTTCAGCTTTGTCCTGAGATAGCCAAGGGAATTAAAATACTCTTAATACACTGTGAGACTTTCAAGGAGGGGAACATATACTGCTTCCAGTCTGGAAAGTGCCATTTTGCTTTTATGTATTTTCTGTTCCCTCTGAAAAATGGTAGTAATAAATCTTTAAAATTAGAGGTTTCATACGTGGCACACCTAACATTTTTAATGTTTAGTATAAAACAGTTCTGAATATAGCCTCCTAACTTGTATAGTGGATAGCAGTATTTAGTTCTGATTAGATACTGCAAATGAACAATTTCTTGACCCCTCAGAAAACCAGACGAGCAAGCCACCAACAGATACTTCGACAAACAAGCGAACTACTGAGGGAACAACACAGGTAGGTGGTTGTTTATTTCTATCTAAAATTCTGAAGTTACAATCCACAGGAGAAAAGTTCTTTACCCTTATTGCTCATAATGAAATAATTTTAGTTTCTTTTTTGTGCCATCGTTTCTAGCTCTGTACTTTTGTATTTTTCTTCTTCTGATCCAGAGTATTACTTGCAGCCAGAACTTCTCATAGTCTTTTCAGAAGTTTTCTGATGGGGGTTGTGTAAGTAGATGAATAACAACAGGAGCACACCAAAAGCTTGTCTGATAAAGCAAAGCTATCATACAGCAGAAAACCCTGCCAAGTTTTTGTCTGAAGGGCTTGAACTTAAAACTACAAATACTTTAAAAATTATTGCAGCTGTCTCATTTCCACACGAATCCAGAAGTTAGTAAGATTTGGAGTTCTAATATTTTAGTACCATATATCATAGGAAAACAAGGCAAAACAATCAAAAAAACAACTCGAAACACCAAGGAAATAAACTTCCTTCAGGAATGGCTACATCGTGATAGAGTAGAACATGCAGTACTTCTGGATTCCTTGTCTAAAATATGTTGAACTTGCTTTGAAATTTAAAGATTGAAATTAAGCTATTTAAAATTCTTCATAACTACTTACCTTTCTGCAAACAGATATATCCCAAAGCACCTCATACTTATATTGCTGTTAAGTGGAAGTTATTTTATTAAGGGGAATAAAATTAATTTCTTCTAGACAAAATTTCCACATTTGATAATGTTTCAAGGTACAGTTAAATCTGAATTGTATTTCAAAGCAAGAAAATATACTGGGTGAGATTCTGGTTTTTACCTGTCTCAGAAATAGTCTGGCAAAGATAACAAGTATTTAAATAGACTGTGCCCTACTCTACTTTTTATTGAGGCATTCATAAAGAATGGTTGTTTGGAACTTTCTTTTTCAAAGATACCTGTGGATTATAGCTGTTAAAACAGTATTCAGTACGTGATATGTACAAAATTCAGTACCAGAATGGATAACAAATGTATGGTTTTATGATTTAATTTTCAGTACAAGATGCATATTTTTGAATTCTTCTTTAGTACAGCCTGAAACCCGGAAAATATTTTGCAAAAGTAGTTTGTATGTGATAGTGGTATTTAGCAATCAAAGACGAGCAAGGAGGAGGGAAATAAGACTTACAATGCTTTCCGGTTTTCAGACTTCCGTTACAGTGTATGTTTCTAGGTTTGCTTTCAGTCAAATCAGTTAACGCATGTGTAATGCCATGGTTAATAAAGAAGGACCTGATGCATTTTAATTGGCTTGTGAGGTATGGAAGTGACATGCCATACCATTTGAAAAATCCAGTAATGCCACCTGCTTTTTGTTATGTAAAATCCAAAATATTATGTATTACTCCACACTTCACAGCTCTCAGATCAAAAAGTAGTTCACTGTGTGCCGTATACCTGTGGCATATTTGATGGTACAACTTTGATCAATTGTTTCGAAAAGCAGTTGAAACAGGAAGAGACTTCATCAGAAAATAAAGAAGCGGTAGAAGCAGCACAGACGAATTTTAACTTCCCCGAGGATGTCCTCTTTGGATTGGAGGAAGAGGAAGAGGATGCTAAGAGCATCAAAAACACCCACAAGCAGACTGGCTGGGCAGCTAACCTATTAAAACAATGGCTGGCCAAAAATGGCAAGGATCCTAGCTTTGAATTGGTCCCAGTAAGTGAACTCAATGATATTTTAAGAGAGTTCTATTACACAATAAGGAATCATGATGGAAATACCTACAGTGTGGCGAGCTACAAGTCCATGCGTGCTGGCTTAAACCGGCATCTCAAAATGCCACCTTATAATCGTCAGATTTGCTTAATGAAGGACAAAGAGTTTGCTAGTGCAAATATGGTATTTGTGAGTGTGCTGAAGATGCTGCGCATGCAGGGGAAGGATGAGACTCACCACCATCCTCCTATAGCTGCTGAGGACTTGCGTAAGATTAAACAATCTGGTGTGCTGGGATTGCACAGTCCGCTGGCACTCGTCAACAAGGTGTGGTTTGATTTGCAATTGCATTTTGCCAAACGAGGGAGGGAAATTTTAAGAGATCTGGCTCCAGATGCTTTTGTTGTTGAGAAGGACAAGAATGGGCGTCGGTATGCTATGTTTAGGTATCCTGGCAAAGGAAAAAATGGAGAAGACCCTCATAAAATGGGTAAAATGTATGATATGCCAGGGGATCCAAATTGTCCTGTTTTTTCCTTGGAGCTTTATTTGTCTAAGTTGCCTCCAGAGCCCCCTGCCTTTTACCTGCATCCTTTAAAGCTAACATCAGAGCAAATGCAAGAACAGCCTGTCTGGTACAAAAGAGAACCAATGGGTGTGAACTACTTAGGTACCATGATGCCCAGAATAAGTGTGGCAGCCAGACTCTCTCAACGATACACCAATCATTCTCTTCGAACTACCACCATCCAGCTGCTGTGTGAAGCGGGACTGGGCCCTAGAGAAATAATGGCAGTGACAGGTCATCGCTCTGAGTCTGGTATTAGACACTACTTGGGAGGTGCGGAAGTTCGCTACAGGGCTTGGTCAGATATAATGGAGAATAAAGCCCCTAATTTCCTATATAGCAAGATCCCAAATGAAGTGGTAAAAGAATCACTATCTGGTACCTCCACCTCTTCTGTAAGCCATGTTGTTCTAGAACAAAGCAAAGTTTTACTCCCTAAGAAATCTGTGGTGCCACCTGGCACTAATTCAGTGACTTTAGTCCCTGAGGGACACTCAGCTCTGAGTTCCAAAACCCCCCTTCTGTTGAACCACAGTTCTTCCAAGGTGTTTCTCCTCAAGAACATGGCCAGTGGGAACCTAACGGATAGTCCTCTTCAAGGCTGTTGTAACAAACCTGTCTTTATAAAGCATGTGGTAAAACAAGAACCAATGACTTGATGCTTCTGTAATGGAACTGATTTCAAATTAATTGCTGAAATGGAAAAAAATACCAGATTTGTTTGCTTTGTTCTGTTGTTTTTTTTTTTTTCAGTTGATCTACTAAGGAAATTTCTTATGGTCTAGTTTAGCGAGAAGTATCCTGTTCTCACCCCTGAAGTGAACTATGGAACAGAAACTTAAACAGAGCAGGGCTTGGAGTTTGTGTGACTTTCTGTGGCAACTGGGACTCTTAAGTGGCTGAGCAGAGCTATTTTGAAAATGTGAGAGGGAGATACTGATTTCCACTTAGCTGAAGAGCTATGCTTTCTTCACTAAGTTCATGGCTTTTATATTTTGTGGTGTGTTTATAATACCACTTTGCACCTGCTGGCACTAATGTAGCATCTTATAAATAAAATATATGATTACTGAAGATAGAAGGTGAATGAAATAGGCACAGGCACACTACAAACAAATACATAAGCATGAAAACACCTGGAACTGCTTTACCACTGTCACACTCTCTGTTCAGATTCAGACCTACCAGAGGATTGTGCCTTTTTTTCTTTTAAACATGACTCTAAACTGGTTTTCTCTGTGAGCTACAGATTACATGTTCCAGGTCTTTCTTTTTCCTGTTTATTCTTGCTAAGATTTCAGTCATTCTGTTCTCCAAAGGCACTGTTTGAACAAATGATACTAAAATTGGGATCTCTTCAGTTGTGCATGAAATGGGGAAAACCTTTTAAAGAGAGTTGAGAACAGGTTTGTTGCTTGAATGGCAAGTTGAAATGTTGTTTCTGTATGTGCTTATCTTGTGAGAGGTGTTTTCTGTGTTTCCTCTCTCTTACCCTTTCTATTACATTTTGCATTGTCTTTGCAGTATAGTCAGTGTAGTCTTTACCAATATAGTATAGTTCACAAGAAGCACATCGTGGTTTTCCCACCAAACCCTATCCAAATATTTTTTGTTTATTTTAACTTCTTTAGTTTAGTTCACTATAGTAAACTGATCCTATTATTTAATTCTCTATGGGAGATTTTTACAGGTTAGAAATTCTCAGGATACTGGATTTGAATTGACAAAGAAATGAAATTGTGATTTAAAAGTCTCTTTAATGAAAAAAAAATATTACAAATTAGGAGGGCTAGTCATAGTTCACTTTTAAGGAATCACAGCTGAGAATCTAAATTATGGTTTGTCTCTGCTATTCTATGCTATAATTTTCATCAGAGATTCTGACAAATCAAGAGATCTTCCTGTAAATAAAAATGGAAAACTGGTCAGCAAATCACAAATTATGGTAAGGCCACTTTAGAAGAAACAACTGCGTAGCATTTTGAACTGTTGCCCATTATATTAACTAAATGAAATAAGAATGGCTTTGTCCTTTTGAAATGCATGTGTATAATATGTGTGTACATGCACACACCCACACACAGTTGGTAGCGCACGCCGGAAGCATTTATGTTGCCCGGCAGTGGGAAAAAAATAGAGAAAAATCCCAGCTGAAATAACAAATTGACCATGATAAACTCTTAATTCTGTGGAAACTTCCTCACTGAGAATGGCTTTCAGATATTGAATGAGATTATCACTTTGTTGTAGTCTGAACAGAGGACTTGATGCCTGAACTGAGTTTTCATCTTAGCTGATAACGTTTACCTTTGTGGCATTGGGTAGCTTGCTCATACTTCCTGCATCAATTTTCCAAAATGTAACACAGAGTGTTCTAATTTGTGATGGATCATGTTAAAGATTTTGGAAGTGCTATATTCATTTTACATACTGTGTTTACGGACACTTTTATTTGCTGTTATTCTAATGAATGAGCCAGTTGATTGGATGAAATTGTTAATGGAAAAGTTACTTCTGCATAATCCTGCATCTCCTTACTTGCAGCATTAACTTACGACATCAATGAGTAGAGAAAGGAAATCATGGATCCATTATGATTTTGTCCAACCTAGAATAAATTGATTGGAAATAGTAAATCAAGTAATCATTTCTAATAGCTTGAAAGAAGGAAAAAATGAAGCACAGCTCTCAAAATACAGGAGAACTGTGCGGTAAATTAATCTGGAATATTTTAACATAGATTTCCACATTTTAGGGATTCATAAGTATTCATAATTCAGACAGACTGGAAAATCTTAATTTTCCTTTTTTTTTAAGAGATATACTCTAAACTTTCACCAAGATGGCTATGTATTCCCCACCCACCCAAAAAAATAAATAAATTGTCTTTGTCACAGTTACTTGTTCCAGCATACTGACATTGAACATTAATCCTGCATAACTGAGAAAATTATTTTGCCAGATGATTCTTTTTTGCTTCCTCTTGCTGCATACTGTGGTCATACTGACCACATGCCCTGCTCTGGTCCTAACTGTATCTGGATAACTTACTGTGACAGCATATTGCTGATCATTTCATTCCTAGGCAGTGATTTAAATTGAGAAAGGGACTCTTGATAATCTGGGCATATTTCCTATTCTTGATAATTATCATTTAGCTTCTAACCTGACTTCCATTCTGTTGGTTCATAATTGTGTGGTTTTAGCTTCCCATTTATTAAATTCTAATTCTGTTGGCACCAACTATATAATGTCCTCTTGCTACCTTCAGTTGGAACCTGATACTTCAGAGCTACCAACCACAGTATTGCTACCTTTTTATTTTTGTAGGAAAGATTTTTTTATTATTATTATTTTTTTAATGAGAAAAAGCATTCCTGGTTTGGGCTGAAAGCCGTATTGCCTTACAAGAGCTGGAGTCAGCATTCACAAAGCTTTCCACTGATATTTGAATTAATTTTAATTAATAGAGCACATTTTCTACCTTACAGAACTGAAAAAAATCTTTATCCTGTTTCCCCTCCTACTCAAAGTATTAAATAAATGTTTCCTATATGTATTTTCTCTCTAGAAAAGCTGAAGTAGGCAGAATGGGTGCTTTGCTGGTGTGGGTCTGGGGTCTTTTTTTTAAAAACTGACATAAAATTTTGAGTACATTGCAGTACAGATTATGCTTTGTGAACATAATTAATTCTATCAAAATGGACACAAATTGAACTCCTCAGTGACAGTATCAGCAGAGACTTCAAACAGCAGGATAACTTAAACTTAACTTTTTGGTTTGGGGTTGGTTTTTTTTTTTCCAAATTGTAATCAGTATTTAAAATCCGCTTTAAAAATTTGAATATAACATATACTTTGAAAGAAATTTGTCATCTATTACTCTTGAATTTTCTAATTGGATCTTTTCCTATAATAAAAATATTTTATCTCAACTGATAAAAAACCCCCACACTTAGCCTTAACTAAGTCAACTAAACTTAACTTTCTTAAATAATGGCTGCTGTGTCATTGATTAAATTCCATTTCCCTTTGTGGAGATGAATGTGCAAACAGCGTGGAATGACTAGTACCTTATATAATGCATCCGTGTATTTAGTTTTGTATCTGTTTCCTAATGAAACTGGTACTGGTGCTGTAAATGTAGAACTTCTGTTTTCTATGCTTTTTCATGGTAAGTTTGGAAATCTCTGCTATTACTTCAAGGGGTACCCTAATTATTTTTATTTATTTTTATGATGTTGGCACAGTATCTTACAGTATCTTAGGTTTTTTAATTCTTTTATTGCTATTTAAATTCTTTTATTGCTATTTAAGTAATTCACCCCCACTCTAAAGTACTGTGACCTAACAGTTTGGGAGATCTAGAAAGTAAATATTCTTTACTATATGTGCCCCTGAAGAGATTTGCTATGCACAGTGTCAGAATACCTGAAGACATTGGAAGGATGCTTTAAATTGAATGTGTTCTTGACTTTGTTGTGTTTTTAGCCTGGTGTAGCTCTTTGGTTATCCTGAACTATACTGTTCTCAATAGCTGCCTTCTGTTAAGGTCAGTATAGTCAGAAGTTTTCAGTAAGCAGCTTAGACATATAATTTTGCTGTGTGACTGCATTTCCTTTTTCAGCCTTCCTCTTTCTTGCTCCAAAAGGAATGGCCACAGGGGTGTTGGAGGAAGCATCTTACTATGTTTGTGTTAGTCTCTCAACTTCAGCTTTTCCTGCATATATGTAAATTTAAGGGTTATTATTCAGACCCAGTCATTTTACCAGTGGCCATTCCAGTGCCTCAGGTCACAGAATTGCATTTCTGAAGACGTGAAGAGAATGTTTAATGTGTTGGGGTAAATATTATTGTTACAGAGGCAAAGGCATTTTTTAAAATTATATAACAGATCTTTAGAATGGGTTTTTAAGTATTTTATTATGAAACCCAGTTACAGATACAGGATTTTTATATACTATAATATATAAATTATAGCTATGGTATACTGAGAGAGTCTATGAAAGCAGCTTTTATTATGTTGTGACATAACAGTGAACAAATTTGAATGGGGTTGGTTGTGTTAAAAACTGCTAGCATAAAGTCAGTCTGTTCAAGAATGATTACGATGTATTTATTTAAACACTAGGTCAGGTGAATAGTCTTTTCTTCCCTGTTCTCCACTCTAGGTGCACCATATCATCTTATGGAATGAATCTTTTTTTCAGTCTAAATTTCATCTGTGCATTTCAACGTTCAGCTAATACTTAAAAAAAAATAAATAATATAAATTCCACCAGTGTCCTATCCATTTCCCATTGTTTCTGATGTTGATTTTTTTTGTTGTTGTTGATTTAAGGTTACACTTTAATGGAAGCTTTCTTGCTGGCTATTGGATAGTCATCTGTTAAAATGTTAATAAAATACATTTATAACTCCTATCCCTTTACTTTGCAGTGTATAACAAACTTTGTGATGTCTGTTGGGAAACAATGTGAACAAAGTGGATATGTCAGCTTACAATTTATAAGCTACTATTAATTCTATATTGTTGAATCATTATTGATGACTGTTTCCTTGCGTTTCATGGTTTTGTCGCTGAAAATAAACATGCATAATTATATATGTAAAATGGGCTACTTGATTTTTGTCTCTGATGCTGGAGTTATGTTTGTACTGCTTAAAATGGAACTAGCTTTCATCTGTGAAGTGGAACCTTTACCTGAAACTAATTAGAAATCTAAATTATAAAGATGTTAGCAGGAGGACAGTTTAAAAAATGAATTAAAAAAAAATCATTTACAAATTCCCAACAGGACATCATGTAGCTGAATTGGGTGGCTGTTTTAAGGAACAAAATTCAAATGAATCTGTTCTCACATGACTTTTCAAATGATCTGTCTTTCCCTGAGGCCATATCTGTGTTACCCAGTTACTGAGAGGAACGTTCAGGAAGTAAATGTAGTTGTGTTTTGTAGGCTTTGATTTGTCATTTGGAGCCAAAAAATTGAGAGTAATATTAAAACTGTCTTAACCGATGAAGTCATTACACCAGACATGGATAGTAGTTTTTAAAAGCTGCATTAAACTAATCTGGAAAGTACTATAACTAAAATATATTTTGTGATTAGTAAGATGATCTTCCATCATCCAGTATGGCCATCCCACATAATACTGTTGGGAAACTCTCAGTGGGCTTTGGGGAACGAAGGTAGAAGTTTCACCATAAAAGAGTAAGAACCAGTAGAGAGACATGCGTGTGTGCATGCATGTATGTGTTTATTATATATCCTTTTAACTATTTGATTGAAGAAAAACAAAATCATAGCAGTAGAGAAATATTTGAAGTGTTGTGTGGAGTGTTCCTTGGTGACTTCTAGTTGGAATTATGATTGCTAGTACCTAAAACCAGCATTTCTGGCAGCCAATCTTTCAGCATTTTTGATTTATGATTCTTAATAGGAATTAATAGTGATAGCAGACCCAACATCTATTCATTGCACCAAAGAAGTAAGAGGATATATAATAAATACATAGGGGTTATTAAGACTGGTTATTCAGTATTTCCACACTTGCATTGTTCTTATTCTGTGCAAAGTGTTAGTACCAGTTAAGGGTAAGGGGAACACAGCAATTATGTTAATGCAATGTGTAAAATGTCTGTTAATAGTATGCAGCCACACATTATCAAAACATGTATTGCAGCCCTGTGAAATTTTATTTGTGCAAACTATGATCTCAGTAAAGTGCTAACTTCACTGCATTAGCATTTTCATTTTTATCTTGGTAAGAGGTGACAAATCCGTTTAATATGTTTGATAAATAAGCACTGGTGACAGCTTTGCAAGGTTGGAATAATTACTTCAATTTTGCAGGAGTTACTGCATTGAAAAAAATAACTGTCAAGGAGTGATAAGTCTGACATTGAAGCAGTTAGTGACTGAAATATGCTCAAGAATATATTTAAAAAAAAAAAAACAACCAAAAAACAAACAAAACCACAATTTCCATAGCTGTTCAGACTGCACTTGAAATCTATATAGCTTCTTATATGGGTGACTAAAAATATAATATTGGCCTTTAAAATTATGCATACACACACAGTATTGCTACCCTCCCCACAGACCCTGCATTCACAGAGTATCTTCTTTAACTGCTCCCCATGATGTGAGATTGATTTTGCTATTATATAACGCCTTGGTGCGTCATACAGGATTGTGGTGCTGTGATGCAGAATTTTTTCTTGTGTTACTGTAGAAACTGTTAATAATAAAATTGTCTGCCCTGTGTCAGTGTGCCACACGTAATCTTCAGAATTTTGATCTTTACTGCCCTGGAATTAATTTTTATTTTGCACTGTATTTTGTTGTTGTTGTTGCTTTTTTTTTTTTACCCCTTAATTTTTCACTTTTACATACTGAAATTTTCCTTATGAAAAGCAGGTGGCATTACAATGAATGACATTGTTATCTCTATGTGATGAACTGAACCATGGCGTTATATAATACCAAAACATTTTTTTTAATCATGTGTGAATAGAGAAGTGCATATTCAGAATGTTCTTCAAAATAACAACACTTTACCTTTTGTTTTTTCATGTGGTCCTGTATATGTGCATGTTGGCATGTCTATGTGTGCTGTTATACAAAATGATGTAACAGGTTACATTTGCTGTTCAGTTTGCGTTTTAGAATTTTCTTTCTTGGTTTTCTTCAGTATTTGCCATTGACATGTATCTGTGGTGATGTTGTTAACTACTGCCTTCTGGGTTAAATTGCACAACTGTAATTATTTTGGGAGATACCTCATTTTCTTAGCATCATGCCTACCATATGTGCTTCAGTCTTTATTTTCAGTCTCCTTGTGTTTGTATTTCATGGGGAATTGGAATAGTTTTTATCACCCCCAACTCACCTCCCCGCAGTGTGCCCCCTTTTTCTTCTGAAAAAGATAAATTATGAATCGGCCTAATTAACAGCACTATTGATCTGAGAAGGTTGCTGGATAACAAAGCTAAGGTGATATTCTTTCTCCCAGTAGTATGTATTTTACAACAGTGTGAAATGGTCTCTGCATGTGGAAAAACATTAAAAGATAGTAGCCTATCTCAGTGTACCTTCTTTTCTGGAGGCAGATGAGAAAACTGCTTCAGACTCACTTCAGCACCAGAGACAGCCCTTCATTTTACTGCAAGGCCAGTTCCTTTCTGACTTCCTTCTATTAATTTACTATTGACTAGTGTGTAGGTTAATTATTGGATATTGCAGTCAATAATGTGGGATATATATTGACAGTCTTCCAAATGAAGGAAGTTCTTCATTATAAAGCATTTAATTGTGACTTCAACTTCAGGAGACCCTGTTCACTGTATTTATGTATTTTTAACAATTTTCAAGTTTTTCATTACCTCCAAGAACTCTCTTTCTATTGTACTTTAAGTTTCTGGAATACCCCTGTGGCATTTGTTCTAGAAAGTCACTGTATATTTTTTTTAAATTCTTCAAGGAAAACTATATTATTTACTGCTTCTTCCTAGCACTTCTCCCCATAAGTATATCTTACTTGTCAGTACATCTATTTCTCAGTACTTTCTTTAATTGTTAAGAAGGCTTTAGTGGCAGATGTTATATCGCCATAGTATATGCAATGGAAAATGCATGAAGTTCTGCATATAGGTAGCTTTCACCAATCCTTTATAGAAAACTTGAAGTGTAATCACTTCAGTATGAATAGAAATTTTATGTAAGAAATGAAAACAAAGTTAGTTTCTAGTAGTTATCATGGTAGAAAAAAAAATCTGATAATGTTATTCAGAAGAATCAACACTACAGATTGCTTTTCAGCAAAAGTTTTTAAGCTTCTAGAATATTTAGAAATATGAATACTAATATTAAAGTGGAAAAAATGCACAAATCTGAATAGTTGCATTCATTTTATACATACTTTTCATTATTCTACCTTCCATTTGCACTATAAAGCAATTGACACTGATGAAGGGGTCTTTAGAAGAGGTTGGAGTTGGTCTCTGTTGCAGGACTTACCAGGTTTCACTCAGATACTCGCATGAGGATTTACCCTTGGGGTTTTTCTAGAGTCTTTCAGTTGCTTTCACGAGTTGCTTGGCATTAAAATACTTTTCCTTCACACTTGCTTCTTTTTTTCACCTTTGTTTCTGCACTTAATCATACCTTGCAGTCCTGTTTCTCTCACTTCACCTAGTGTTTGCATTTCAGCTCCACGTTAGAGTTCAGTGTGAAATGTTCAGTTACAGGACACATTGTTTTTATGTAAAACATCTTAATTGCAAATGGAATTTCACCAACCAGATGTGGTTATATTAAAATTAGGAGATTGAGAAAGGATGAAGTCTTGTATTTTTCTTGCTCTCTTCCTATATTTTTTTTTCACATTTATCTTTAAAACTGTGACATTTCAGAGTAGATTTGTTAGGTTTAATTTTTAATTTGTTGTAGTTGCTTTGGTTTGTGTGAAGACTTTTATACTGCTGGCTACTATTTAAAAGAGAGAAATACTTAAACTAAGGCATCTCAGATGCAGTTGCGGTTACCTGAACAGTTCAGTTTGTGATGTCGCTACCTCACGGCTGTACAAAGCTATTTCCTTGGCTGTGGATAAAATGAGTACAAAATGGCAGGGTGAATGACAGTATTTTTGAGTATTTTCTACTTACTTGGAGTTTAAAGATGTATACATTAAGATACATGAGGGCGGAAAAAGGGGTTTGACAGTTCACATTTTTATCTCTATGTAAACTTTTTTTCTGCTTGACTACTAGAAACTACTCAAATGCTGTTGTAAACAGTCAGATTTAAGTGCCACTTCTTGTCTGTTTGGAGACTGGTGCTCTGGTTCTGACAGATGACAGATAAAATGATGGTTTTGGGGATTGGGGTATTGTGTGCTTTGGTTTCTTTTTATAATGATGATCTTTGAATAGAGAGAGATCGCTGTATATTGCTTCGTGTTTTGTTTCTGTTGCAACTGACATCGTCTGTTATTCAGACTTGCTAGGCAATATGCGAATTAAAACACCAGCCATATGTTTTGGGAAATAATTAAATGGTTTTAATTATTTCAGTAGTGGTGATGAAAAGGTGTTATGATGCATCATCTTGCTCTTCTGCAGAGATCAGCTGAAGCAGGTTCAGGTTCTTTGCTTCCTGTGTTTGAAGAATGCTGAAAACTGATAGCAGACCAGAAATGCCTTGACCTTACTTTTCTGTATTGGCAGTTGCAGCCCCAGTGCTTACTGAAATCTATTATTAGGAGCTGAAAGATTTGTTCTCCTCTTTCAGTTTTTGACATAAATGTGAGTATTATTCATACATAACTGGAAGTCCAGTATCAGGCTTCCTTTTACTTTTATCATGGCTGCAAGCCTTCTTAAGCTGGTTTCTAGTTTTGCTCAGAGCCAGACATGGGAGTCTTCTCTTCTGATGTGTGACATGTCAGCCTCCTCCTCAGAATCCCATTCTGTTCTTTTTACAGAAGCGCTAGATAGACAGAACTGCTGTCCCTTCTTCAAACGTAGCTCTGCTATAAACTGGAGTTTTCACAAGTCCTTGTAGGAACAAATAATTGCTTTAGAGAGAGGAAAAAAAAAAATAAAAATTGGAATAGTCTTTTCTTTCCTGGATTTGAGATACCTATGTGTATCTGAAAACTGTGTGCCAACACTACAGGATACAGAAATGGATACTACTTCTCCTTTTGAATGTAGGTGGGTGCTCTGAATAGCCAAAAGCCTGATGTTTATGGGAGGCATAATTAGCAGTCTGTTCTGTGTGAGGACACCTTGCCTACACCATACCCACTTAGGTAGGAAGCAATATGCAGCACTTCATTTGAAGTTTCCTTACAATTTTCCTGTACCCCTAAATTTCATTCAAGGGAGATGCATGGTCAGTGAACTAGGAGAGTCTAACTGGGGGGGGGGGGGGGCTGGGTACTCAGGACTTCAGGGTGTACTGTGGGCCGAGTACAGCATCTTCTTGGGGTAGCTAGGGGCTGGGGCCTGGGACCCGGACTGGGGGTTGAATCACAGAGCTCCACTCAATGCTGCCCTGCAAATCTTCAGCTTCTAGTGTGGGTTGTAGAAAGAACTACTTATGAGGAGATAGGTGCTAGGGTTGGTTGTTCAGTGGAAAGCCTTGAATAGTGTGACTAACTGCAGGAAGGTTCTTTCCTCCTGAGAAGTACATGTATGAGACCTTGTCAACTGATTGGATTTACCATTTAATAGTTGCTTGTTTAACTGCCTCGAGATTTTTTGCCTTCTAGACATACCCAAGTAAATAATGCATGCACTTGACACTTGCTGACATGGAAGATCAAAGGACTTCCCCAACTGGCACAGCTAAGTAGGGCTTCAAAACAGTTTGCTCTCATACAGAGTATTTTTCTAAGGATTTAGATTTCTTTGCAGAGGAAGAATTGGAAGGAAATTACTGCTGACTAATGTATTTTATAGTGGGGAGAAATGAATAGCTTGGTGTTAGTTTTTCCTTTCTCCGGCTCCTTATAAATCTCCCTGTGCATTTTTCAATCTGCTTTCTCCTGGCAGAGAGAGACAGAGTTCAAAATACACATCGCTGACTGGAATGAAATTCTTTTTGACTTCATGCTAATCAAGTAATCATTGATTATTTGAATGTGCCTTTTATCTTAAGCTTCAAATGAGTAAATCAACTCATCATACTAAGAAAACTGAAGCTGGAAAGGCTTTGAAATAAAAATCACTCAACAAAAGAATTCCATGGTTAATAAATCTGAAAGATGTCTCGCTGTATAGGAAAGATGGAGTCCCTATGAAGGTCTCTTCTATTGTCTGTAGACATGAGTTAGATATTTCTTACTCAAATGGTGTAGCATGTAGGTTATTAGCAGAATTTCATCAGAACTTAAAAAATCAGCTTGTAATAATGCATAATGAAGAGATCAGTCATGTCAGGCATTTCAAATTCAGTGACCAGTAATTTGGACACAGCTTTTTTCTGCATTTAGTAATCATATGATACCTATTTTCCCTTTCCTCAGCATCTTGCCCATGTGAGAATTGTCTTTAGGATGTCCTTAAAGGCTTAGTTTTACCCGAATGTAAGGTCATAGAACAGATAATCTCAGTGCTTAGGCGTTTTGCATCTGTCCCCATCTGGCTGCACAGAAAAATAATCTTCGTAGGATTTATCATGTTGGCATTTGCACACGCCATGTGGGGCTGGTAACTCTTATGCTTTATTCCATGTTAATTGTTCAGAGATTTTGGTAATTATCTTGCTTTCATAACCCGTTGTCTGTCCTGCGGAACCTGGCTAACTCTAATCCATAAATCAGCAGCATTTCAGCCCAACAATAAATTATCATCTCTTTTATTTAAAAAAAACCCACCAAACACACACACACACAAAAACACACAAAAAAAAAACCACAAAAAACCTCTTAATTTTTGCAGCAAGTTTAAGGAAGTATAAATTGACATAATTCAAGATTTTTCTTCTTGAGAGTATGTTTAAAAACCCTCCTCCAATGTGTTTTCGATCACCTAAAGGAAAATGCTGGTGCTCCCTCCAGTCTGAACAGCCAAGGACAGCAGTTGATCCAGAATATAAATCTCATTTGATGGTCCTCTACGTTTTGGGGGTTTTTTATAACATTTAGCATTCACAACAGCTTTAAAGGCCCCTTTATCCTCTGTAAAGAGATGGTTTCAAATGGCTTCATATGTAGAATAATGCTACAGTTTGTGATAATGGATGAAAATACAGTTAACTAAATTACTTGAAAAAGCTGGATACAATTGGGGTTTTCTGATAGCTTTTGATGACACATTTTATAAGCATACATGTTCAAGTGTAGCTTTCCCTCTTTCTTACTGTGAAGTCAATTTCTTTAGAAGCATATGGGCTGAGCTGTCTGAAGGAGCATATTGTCCTGGCGACTGTTCTTGTTAAAAGGTTGTGCTACTATAGAGGAAATCACAAACTAAATTGGATTAAAATGTGAAGAGTCATAATTGAAAGATCCTTTGTAACCCCAAATGGTTATTTATTTGCCTGTAAAATAACAACATGCTACTGGTCATAGGGCTGTGTGGTTGGGGGGGGGGGGGTTGGGTGGGTGGTTTGGTTTGTTTTTTTTTTTACTCCTTTCTAAACTAAAAAAACTTCCATTTTTGATAGCACAGTACAGCTCAATTAGGTTTTGCCCGTTTTTCAAGTCCTGGG
>JANHFX010012158.1:30335-50593 GCA_027560015.1 Chloroceryle amazona | reverse complement strand
AGTTTCTACACTGTGGTTATTTTTAGCAGTTTCTACACTGTGGTTATTTTTAGCAGTTTCTACACTGTGGTTATTTTTAGCAGTTTCTACACTGTGGTTATTTTAACATAGTTACGTTAAAGAAATGTTGTTGTTCTGGTGCACTGTGTGAGATCCTACCTTATGATGTCCATGCAGTGATATTTTCTTGGACACCATCTGTATAAGCCAGACTGGGAACACTGTGCTTGAGCCATGTAACACTGTACCTCCGTAGGCTTGTGCAGAAAATAGTTGGTTCATTGTTCTGAAGCAATAGTTCCTAAAAAGGAGAACATCCATGTATGTTTGTAGCAATTCAGTTCTAGGTATCCCTTACAATTGGAGTCAGCAGTGTTGCCATAAGCTGTGAAAAATCAGCTAAACAGAAGCTGATCAGACAGTTCTTGAGCTCTCTCGATGAAATGTCAGGCTGTGAGGGAATTATTGTTCTTTTCAGAGTACTTGTTCATATTTCTTAAACTTATACTCTTGTGCCATGTGCATTTGAGTTCAGGTTCTTTTGACCTGCACTATCTTTTGAGGAATGTGTCTGCACCTTGCATTCCTATTGGCAAAAGGCCGTAAGGGGCAAGATAACTAGAGGGATACCTTAAGCAATCCATAAGAACAAGCAAAAACTTTGAGCTCACAGAACATATGTGTTCCAGTGTATGTTACTTTTAAGAGAGTGAGGTGCAGTATAAAATGAATGAAAACTTGGTAGTTTGCAAGAGTTCTAGATACTGTTTGCAAGACTATAAATCACCTGGTTCATTCCCGCCAGTCGGGTCAGTTTGCTGTGGCCGTGAGTGAAATGGTAATACCTGTGAGCAATGTCCATTCTGTGAGGGAGGGTGAGCTTCGTAGACTGCAACTTACCATGTTTTGTTTTCAGTGCCATCCACAGCACAGTCTTCTGACATTTGAATACTGAATGGATATCATTCTGCTGCAGCAGCATTTAGCTTTTACTTTCTGAATCCCAAAGTGACATAATTTTTCTTTTCATATTTAAGTTCCCTGTATCTCACACACTTGCCCTTCCCACTCATTTCTTTAATGCTACAAATTATTAAAACACCATTCTGTCTTCTCCTCTCTGCAGACATAAGCACTTGCTCTTTTCCACTTCCACAGCTTCAGAGGATGGGAGGTGGTTTTGTTGTTGTGTGGTACTTCATCAGTCTTGACAGTTTGAGGGGAGCATGTCAGTTTGCAATTTGGTATCATCCAGCTGAAACAAGGAGTTGGTCTTCCAGTGTTCTGTTTAGCTGATTTTAAGTATTGAATACTCAAAGTACTCCTGGTGCTTCTTACAGGTATGACAGTACGAATGCCTCAAACAACTGCATATGTTGTGAACAACGGACTGACTCTCGGCTCTGGAGCACCTCAGCTTACAGTGCATCATCGACCACCCCAAGTGCATGCTGTAAGTAAGCCTTTTAAATTAAATGACTTAATGTCGTTTACCGGCTCATCTCTATGTTAATGTCTTGCAGATGCTTCTTAGTGTGAACTGCAGAATAGTGAAATGCCTTGTAGATGCTTTGCAGCCAGGTCAGATGCATAGCAGCACCCTCTCACCTACAGCAACTGCTGCTAAAAATGGTAAAGTGCAATGGCTAAGCAACCTCATAGTTTACCCCAGAGTTCTCCAGATCACCAGTATCACCTATTGAAAAATGCATGAACAGTCTGCAGGTGGCTTGTGGAGCCAAGGACAGAAGATCAGCCACTAAAAAGTTTAGACAAGGTTTGGCTACGAGTTAGATGACCAGTTTCTCAGTACAGCTATTTGCAAAACTGAGGTAGAACAGGGTACAAACAAGATCCTCAAGGTTGCCAGCTCCCAAATTGCAGAGGGCTTTTTGGTCACTGATGAGGGTGACTACTTCTGCATCACCTCAAACCCCTTTTTGTAAGTACCTGTGAATTTACTCTGTCTCATTTCATACAGTTTTGTTGTTGAGACTGAACCAATTATATTCTCTGCCTACTCACTGTTGGGCAGTCACATCATTTTTGATGTCCTGAAATAGTGAATGTATTTACCAACAAGGTGGCTCACAATTCTTTCAATCTAGACACCATTCAACTTTGTGCATTCTCCAGTGATAAATAGCAAGAAAAAATCAAGCCAGTATCCCACAGAACACTGAAGATGACGAAAACTACCTGATTCCAACCTGAGAGGCCCGTGCCTTGAAGAATAAGAAAATTTTATACTCATTGTAACCACATTCTTAAATTCATCTTAACTAAATGAGACACCTAGGACTGTTTCTGTGGTATAAAATCAATCAGTGGAAAGCCACATTTGTGCCCATATTTCAGAATTTTCTGGAAACTGAGGCTGAGCTTTTCTGATCAGTTTAAGGTGACAAAACCCTTGTGGCACCATTAACGTTCTTCCATTTGTACCGGAAAATCTGCCTGTTGAAAAGATGAGTTTTCAGCTTAATCTGCTGCTTGGGGTGTTTTGGATAATGTGGGAAAAGTAGCTCAAATGTAGATGAGCTCAAAGTCATTGTGAACCTGCCTGCTCAGTCTCAGTAAGGGGCACAGTTTTCAGTCCGTCACCTCATGGATAGAAAACAAGGTGGGTATAGGGAAATAACTGACAGTGACGATCTGTACAGCTAGGGATTCATATGCGAGTAATAAGAACTTAGGATATCCTTGGTCGTAGAATTGTTTCAGTTGGAAGAGTCGTTTAAGATCATCAAGCTCAACCGTTAACCCAGCACATCCAGGTCACCACTAATCCATATTCCAAAGTGCCACATCTACCCATCTTTGAAATTCTCCCATGGATGGTGACTGTAACGCTTCCTTGGGCAGCCTGTTCCAGTGCTTGACAACCTGTTCAGTGAAGAAATTTTTCCTAACATCCAACCTAAACTTCCCCTGGAGCAACTTGGTCCCATCTCTCTTCAGCTGTAGCTGCTGCTCTCTTGCTTGTGTACTCTCTGCACAGAGGACTTAAAGAGTTGTGATGGTTGGGTGCTTGCGGGCTCATTTGTTCCCATTTTCCTGGGGAATAAGCTGAGTCCCACTGCTGTAGACTCTGACCTTTCCCTTACTGCTCTTACCTTGCTTAGGAGCCACCACGCCCTGTACATCCTGCCCCACTCCCAGAGGCACCACAGCCACCACGTCTGCCACCTGAAGCTGCCAACACTTCTCTGCCTCAGAAGCCACAGCTGAAGCTGGCACGAGTACAGAGCCAGAATGGTATTGTGCTGTCATGGAGTGTCATGGAGGTGGACCGAAGCTGTGCCACTGTGGACAGTTACCATCTCTATGCATACCACGAGGACCCAAGTGCCACTATGCCCTCCCAGTGGAAGAAAATTGGGGAAGTGAAGGCTCTTCCACTACCTATGGCATGCACTCTTACACAGTTTGTGTCTGGCAGCAAATACTATTTTGCAGTCCGGGCTAAGGACATCTATGGACGTTTTGGACCCTTCTGTGACCCCCAGTCCACAGATGTGATCTCTTCCCAGAGCAGTTAAACTAGAGATCTTTGGAGCCTTTAAACTTGTCCTACTACCAAGAGTTACCCCAGTTTTGGAGGGTTGATCCCATGCATGAAATTCACTTTAAAATCCACTTTCTGCAGGATTATTTTAGACAGTTGTGTGATACACTACATACATTCAGAACCAAAAAAAAAAAGATAAAAAAAGAAAATAATAAAATCTCACCTGCAGCAAGAGAGCCTGTTTTTTCTGGATAGCTCAAGTCATGGGGCCATTTGAAAATTTCTTTTTCCCTTCCATGACAGCTGTTCCACCCAGATACCTACCCTTTATCCAAGGGCACCCTAAGATGCCTGGGATTCTGCTTCAGAGTGGAAACAAAATAATAGATTAAGGCTTGTCTGAAGCAAAGCATACACATCAGTAACATCTGTCAAGGCGCTAATGTGAATGCAAGAACAATTTACCTCTTGCTGACTATCAATCTGTGAGCAGGCTGTGATACAAAGGGTGGTTCCACTTTTGTACTGGAAGATTGAGTGGTCTGGTCTTACTTTACAAACCGTTATGAACTCTCTGTGGGGAGGGAAGGGAACTTGAGTCTGGCCAGGGAACCTGTATATGTGTAAATTTGGAGGTGAGGGGAAAAAAGAAAACAACACAACAAACCACCCCACTACCTCCTAAATAAGAACTCTCTTCCACTTTCACTGTCCTCCCAACTTCCACTGGGGGTGTTCCCAGGTCACATCTGAAACTGGATTGTAGAGACTGCATTCACACCTCTCTAGCTCAGATATTTTCTCTGCCCTTTCCTGCATACATCCAGCCCTACTTTTTAGATTTATTTTGTGCCTTAAAGAATTATTTCAGAATAAATGTAGCCAGATAACTTGTGGTGTTCTTTTATTTCCTTGGAGTTACTTTTCCCTGTACACTTCCAGCCTTTCATTACTGCTTCTCATTTTCTTGGACTGCAGTAATTATTATTTCTGTAAAGACCAGGAAGTGTAACATCTGCTGATGCTGGATTTGATTGTATTTGCAGTATCACTCAACCCCTTCCCTCACTGTAATTCTTGAGTAGCTGGGTTTGTCCTGCCAAGAACATTAAGAGTATCCGGACAGTATTTTCCACCACAGCCTTTCCCTGTTCTTTTGGGAAGGCTGTGTGCTGCACTTCAGCCAAAGAAGAAACCTCTGGGTGTGGCACCATGAAATTTTTTAGCTCTTTGCACTTGGGTTTGGATGTTGATTTAGCACAGAAAGGTGGGAAGTCCTCTCTCCCTGTCACCTGCCTGCCTCTGCAGAAAACTAATGTGCCCAAATCAGTTTAGAAACAATTTTAGACAGTAGCCTAAAACTTGTAAGCAATTGCAGATGTTAATAGATGCTTTCATGATGCTTCTGAGGTAAGAAATTGATGCATCTGCCCCATTGTTGTTGACGTGTTAAACTTGCTTTTTGCAGAATCAAACTGTAACACTCACCTGGACAAGAAAGTCTGTGAAAGGTTTTACAGTTTAGTATTTAATTTGGCACTTTTAGAACAAGGACAGCAGTCTGCCCAGCGACACCAAACAGTGGATTTAGAAGGGAGTGGCCTTTTATTTTTTTTTTAATCCACTGCCATAGAGCAAAGCTGTAGAATATAAGATTTTTTTTCAGTGCTCTTTTTCTCAAAACCAACATTTTAAAATGTAAGTCAAGGCTGAAAAAGGGCAGGAAAAACATGGCTGATGAAATCCATGGTAAGATTCATTTAGCTGGGATTGTCACTTCTGCTGGGTAAGTAACAAATATTTTCTGTATGGAAACTTGCATTTGAAGTACAGCAGTTTTAGTGATTTGGGTGAGTAAAAATTCAGCCTAAATCCAGGTATCATGAGAGACAGTTCACACTGAATCTCATGTATAAACAATGTGTAACCTTTTCTTCGAGTGACAGTTGTCCCTGTATTACTGGTGCCAGTACTCAATAATGCCTTGAATTTTTCTATGTTAAGTTAAATGTTTTGTCTGCCTATTTCAAGGAATAATTACTTAATAATGTGGTTTTAGTCTACTTATGAAAATTTGGGTCCCTTCTAAAGCCAGTTCTGTAACAGAGGTTAGAGCAGTTTATTCCAGTTGATGGCTGTCAAGTCCTTCTTGGACAATATTTTTAATGTATCTTTGAGGCGGTACCAAAGGACCATTGGCCATATCAGTATGGCCAACCAATCAATGAGGTTTTATAGTTTGAAAGTTAAAATAAATATTCAAATACAACTTAGAACTTATGCTGCTTATTTAATTGTGATTCCAACCCAAACTATACAATAAGCTTTTCTATGGTTTGCACTTGCGTTTACGTCACGATTGTTCTTAGCATTGTCTCACTTGGGATAGGTGGGAGGTAGAGTCCTATGTTAGCATTTTCTTTACTTGCCTCCAATGGAGGTATGATTAGGGATGTTCTGAATTGTGTTTGGAGGTTTTGTAGGCTGCATCTGTAGAAAAAAGGTGACTCTACTTACTAAAGGAAGATGTCATTCACAACTGAACTGATTATAAAAAAATGGCTTTTGGCTTCTTAGATCCATTTCTGCTGTGTATGGCACAGGGCAGTCAATATTTTGTAAGTAAATAAGCTAGCTGCTGGTCGGGTGACTGAGGCCATCACCGCTGTGAGGTGGAAGACAACTTCTCTTTCACTTCATCCCAGCGAACTGTTAAAAGGTTCAGTTTTAGAACAAGCAGTGGCAGCAAAGTATTTGAGAAAGCACAGCTTAACTTTCAAATGCCAGCTCAATTTGGAGACCTTAAAGGTAGGTGGTCCTTATAATGCCAACACAGGGAGAGAGAACTGTGCTGTTTCTGCAAGATCATTTCCATGGTGGAGTAGGTCTCTGCACTGAGTATTCACCCCTCGTTCTAACAAACAGGAGTATTGCTTATTTCCTTAGCTCATGGCCCTTTTCCCAGGGTTGTGGGGTTGCTGATTATTTTATTATCCTTTACCTCTTAGAAACAATGAAACTATTGAGAAACTAACTTTCTGCTAGCAACAAACATTGAGAAATAATTGATTTCATGTAGTAGAGTTTATTTGAAAATATTACCAAAATACCCAGGAACATTCAGTACAGGTCTTTTAGTGCTGTGCTTCTAGACTGGGTTCTTCATGAAAGCGTTAGTTGCTGGAGGCTTCCAGTAATCCACTTTTAAATATGCTAAGAATCTCTCTATGGCTTTTAAGTGGAAAGGTTGGGTTTAGTCTCTTCTTTGCACTTCATGCAAGTTTTTAATCTTCTTTTTGGTAGCCTGCTGTAAAGTTGTTCTGACTTTGTGTTTTGCTGTTGGCACTGGGTACGTGACATTTCAGCAGTGCCACAGTGGATCTAGTTCCCTGTGTTTTAGCAAACAGTGACTCCGCAGCTTTGTTTCCAGGTGTTTTTGCTGTAAAATGCCAGGTGTTTTCCTTGTAAAATGAAGGGGTCTTACCCTGCTTCCTTTGAAAATAGCGCTAAAGCCCCTTGTGCCTTCAGTGGGAGCACAACTGGGCCCAGGAGAGATCTGAGCACCATTTTCTATTGTAACACAAACAGCCACTTCAGCCCTTCCTTTATGCTGTTTGTCTTAAATACCCAATACGTTACCATCTGTGTTAGATGTAAGGACAGGTCAAATCTGTTCCTACTCCCCCAAACAGCCATTCCCTAGTATGAGAGTAGTGCATACACTACAAAATCAAGTTGGGATTCTGCTTTCTTAGCAAGCCTTTAGTATTTTCATTTAGTCAAAAGTATGTATCCAGATTTTTTAAAAATAAAAGCTTGCTATATTAAATACATTTTATTTTTTAAAAATTACATTATTTGGGTAGGAGTGTGTGGTTTATGAAAACACTGAAGAGAGGAGTTCAAATGACACTGAGCCAGCCCTGACACCAAAATCTGTACTCCCTTCTAACCACCTTCTTAGGAGAGAAATGAAAAAGTGAAGATAACTAAGAGAAAGCAAATGAATTGTCCTTTTCTTCCCTTCTAAGTACCCTTTAATAGGGATCTCTATATCTCATTACACAGGCTGAGCATTTTTTTTTTTTTCCTCTCATATATATACACATATATATTTGAAGTGGTGTCTTAATTTAATGTGGTATAGCTGTAAATAAGAACTGGGTAGTAGCTGTTTGGGGAGTCCTGTATAACTTTAGTGATTTATTGGCTATTAGGAGTCAAATGTGCAAAATCCTCTGTTAGGAAACTCAGAATCTGATTTCTTGTTCTGTTTTTAAAGCTGGACTTCTAAATACAAAAAAAATGTAGGACTGGTTTAATGTCCAGTTTAAGTGGGGCAGTTACAAGCTCTCCCCATTTTTATATGTACTATAAATTTGTGTGTGTGTGTGTCTGTGTTAACTGTAGTGGGGTTTTATCTGACAAGCCTGAAATTTATACTTTGAAATAAACTACTGGGTTTTTTTTAACATGTTGAGTCATCTGTGCTTAGTTCCAGAAATCTTGGGAGACAGCTCTTTCAGAAAGAGCTCAGTTCTGTGCTCATCCTCTTCAGTAGTGTTGCTGCCTGGAGGTGGGGGCACTGCAGGTGTGTCAGGTTGGCAGGCTGGTTGCTACCTTGCTCAAGTAGTGTTGAGCAGAGAGGGTTTGGTTATTCCCAAAGTCAACTGTATGATGCTGCCCTCCCAGCAAAAACCAAAAGCAATACTGGAACTTCTGCAATGCAAAGAGGGGCTACATAATCCAGAATCCAGAAACTTGCACCCCAGAATTTCCCTAGAAGGGGAGGAGAATGGAAACCAAATTGCTGGTGCTCATCTCCTCTTCCTCCCAGGAGATGGATTTGACCTCTAACATAATGGTCATTCTTTCAGCAAGAGGGTTTGGACAAAGTACAGGAGACTTTTTCACAGGACTGTTAAGCATTAGCACCTTCAGCCTGTGGCAGGGGTCTCAGGAAGCCCAACTGGCCATGCTTCTCAAGCCAGGGAGCAAGCGGTTGTGCACAGAATTGATTGCATCAGGGTAATAAATTAGGGGTAATAAGGCTGGTTTAGTGCAGGGATCATGGAAGTCTCCATCCCCTGCCCTGTTGCTTTTCAAGGGTAGAAGTCAGGTAATAGCACCATGAAATCTGCTGTGCAGCTTAGCTGAGAACCAGGAGGAAGGCAGTATGGCAGAAGCTGCCTCTTAGACCTAACTCTGCTGCCAAATTGTGGAGAACTCAGTTTGAGTATTTAAAGCCTGGAATTACTGACAGGCCTTCCCTGAGTTACTGCTGAGCCCATACTTTGAGAGTATATAATTAATGTGTGATGGTAATAATTTTCTGACACTTACTAAAACTTGCTTCAGGTCCCTGACTAAATGACTCTGTGAAGTGATGCCTGAACACAATGAGAGCCCAGCGTCTCAAAGTGCCTGTTCAGGGTAAGAGTACATACATACTGCATCTAGTTTAGACCACTGGCTTTATGAAGTGTTACCATTCACTCCAGCACTGCGCTCACTTTGTGCTGCTTGGAAGGGAAGCAACTACAGCAACAGCTGGAGCCATCTGTTCTGCTGCAGGGTAGCTTTGCTGTACACTCAGTGGTATGCCTCAGCATAGCTGTACCTACAGCAAAGGGCACTGCTGTAGAGCACCGGTGCTTCTACTGTGTAACAAAGAAAAAAACAAAACACCACAACAAAACCTGGGAGGAGTCTGTCATCTAAGCCAGCAGCTTAGACACTGACAAAGGAAGTTGTTTTCTCTCAGGGCAGTGTTGTGCAGTCTTATTGAGACAGGTGTAGGTTAGACCTTGCATGGGTGTCTTCTGTGACACAGACAGAAGTTACTGTTGACAGACTTGCCCCCCCTGAGAGATGAGGCCCTGCAGGGTATGACCAGTACTGTCACTGTGCTAAAGGGGGAAGGGTGATTCAGGGATGAGTTTGTTACTGGATTTCAGAAAAGGGAGATGATAAAAGCAGCAAAAGCTTGCATTAGATGGCGTAGTTTTTGTGTCCCTGGTGTGAGGATATTTTTCCTCTCTAGGCATTCTCTAGTGAATGCACAGCAGGGTTCTTTTTATTATTACAAGAGAGCTTTATCACAACCACCTCCACCTTTCCATTAAAAGGCGGAAGCCATAGGACATGGAAAAACTTGGAAGCAGGGTGAAAGGGGGCAGCTTCTGCCCCAAATCCTCTGCTTTGAGCACACCTTCCCCTTTTTGCCCCAGGGAGGGCTGCAGAGGGGAGTAAGATGCTGAAAAAGACCTTTAATTTTTAGGCAGCTACCTGAGAATTAAGCTGCTGGTTCTCTTGCCTCTTGCTGTAGGTCCCTGCAGCCCTCCTCTCCTCTGGTCCCTGATGTTGCTATGCTGGAGAGAGAAGCTGGACCCCACTGCTGTAGTCACAGTTGGCAGATCAACCTGGGCTGGCCTGGTACCAAGGGAAGCAGATAGGACAGCACAAGAAGGTGGTAGTGACTTTCAATAGCACAACCATCAAGGTGGAGGGGGGAGAGAGGGGAGCCAGGCACCTAGGTTAGTCCTAAGGCTCCTAAGGTCCCATTGCTGTAAACATTCACTCCTAGAAAAGGACTCTTAACAGAAGAGCTGTTTTCCCACAACTCTGCATTTGAGCACAGAGAAGCTCCTGCCTCAGTGTAGGAGGCTCAAGGGGGGAGAAAGGCCTTTCTGCCATTGCTGTGTATGTCACATGTGCTCTGTGCCTCTGTTCCCTGCAGGGGGAAGCAGCGAGGTGTACCCTGGGTCACCAACCCTGCCTAAGATGGCAATCACTTGGCAATTTCCTGGTCCCTGGGGATTAACTTTTAAACACTACTATTTCATTGGTATTTGTATATATCTTTGGGTTAAAGGTCAGTAAATACAACCTGCAATGCTGCCGAGGGGTAATAGCCATGTAGCAAACCCCTTCTTTAGCCACTCTGTTCTTCCAGTATCAACAGGCAGCTGATACTTGGTGCTCTGCTTGGTGTCAGCTCTGATCCCTGCACTGCCCTTTGTGACCCAGATCCATTCCTTCTTCTAAGTGTGCTCCTTAATGCCTCTTCCAGCCTGGTCAGTTCAGTTTGAACTGTGGCAATGACTCCCTAGCTGCCAGGCTCCTGTACAGGGGTTTTAAAAAGAAAAAAAAAAAAGGCAATGAGCAGCTGAAACCACCTGAAGGCTACACAAAGTGCTTAGCCAAAAGCCCTCAAGCTTGCTGCTTTGTAAGGCTGGAGCTGTGAACCACATCCCAGTGATAAAACAGCTCACAAAGCTGAAAGACAAGGCAGAAAGTGAGCCACCCTTGATGATGGGCCAGCAGGAACAGACAGACCTTTGCCAGACCCAGACAACATAAGTGACACTTGGCAGGTAGAGGTGCCAGGGCCCAACACAGCAGTGAGACTGCTTGATTGCGTGTTGCTGTCCACACTCAGGAGAACATCACAGGTCCCTGGTGCCCCACTGCCTGTCATTCAGCACAGCTGGAACAGGGTCGGGAGAGGTGGCCAGGGTTGCAAACCATCCCCTAAGAGGTGGTCTGTGCACACAGAGCTCAGGGCAAGGGCTCATGCAGCAGCTGAGGTCCTGTGGTCCCAGCTGTGGGCAAACAATACACTCTCACTGCCAGAGAACTCTAGGGTTACGAGTAAAGGGAGGGGGTCTTGTCTTTAACACTGTTAGCAGGGAATGCATCCCTCCCTGTCCTGGCAGAAAGCACCTGTGCAGCACTGCCACTGCTTTCGGCTCACAAGAGGCATCAAGCAAACATCAGGCTCACAGCCACAGCTGCCACACGTGCCAGTGCTTACAGTGTGGCTGTGGGGACTGGGTACCACATCTGAGTAATTTTGCTCAGCACATTTTTACCCAGCATAAAGCTCTGTACCCAATTTTGCTCCGTATTGCAAAGTAGAAAGCAGGTCTCTGGCATTTCAGCAGTTGGCATTTTAGAGGGTGCTCTACTGCTCCTGTATCCCTCCCATCCCTGCACACAGCCCAGACTCTCTCTAGTGTCTCACACTTAACCTGAACTAAGCACTTCCTCCACAAAAGCTTTGCTCTAACTGCTGCTGTCCCTCATCCCTTGGCAGAAATCAGCCCTACTGCAACAGCCAAGTAGTTAAGGTAGAGCCTCACCCATGCTGTAGCTACTCCCACCCTTCCCCATCATACCAGCTAAACTCCAGGGGCTTGACCAAAGCCTCACACTGTTCCATCTTCCCCTTTGTAAGAGAGGGTAGTGCTGTGCATTTTTTAGCTTGGACCATCAAGCCCATGAGAAAAGGGGTGTTTATTTTGTTTTACTTAATTACACCTATAACATGGAGCACAAAACTCTGTGCTTCAATGCTTCAGTGTAAACACAGCTAAGAGTAATATATACACAGCCCTGGCCCTCCCAGCTGTTTCACTGTTCCATTCCACTTCCAGAGCTGAGGCAGCCAGCACAGAGGACACTGAACAACCACAGGGGCTGAGCTGCAAGAGATTCATTGCACAGACACACACCATTCTTTCCCTGCTGCTACTCTGCAGCCTGGGGCTGGGGGGAGTGTGTGTGGGTGTTTCTAAAAGCACCAGGCTGCTTTCAGAAGTGACCAGGCACACCCCTTTGCTACCTTCGCATTCTGCTTTGGTGAGACAAAAAAGCTTCCAAACACCGCTGGAAGCCATGCCCGGTAGACAGCAGGCACACATCTGCCACAGAGAACAGCCTTGACTCTCTCTGCTTGAGACATTCCTGAATGAGAAGAAAGGCACTGCTAAGACAAAAGGCAGACATCAAGCCAGCACTGAGATAAGGCCATGGCCCAAAGCAGCCACCTGGCTTGGCCCAGCCCTGGAGACAAGGTCCCACATAGCTACTAGCAACAGATCATTGTCACTGGTCACACTGCAGTTCACTTCTGCTCTGGGAGCAGCTCTGACAGTGGCTCAGATCCCCAGAAAGCACTGCCACACCTGCTTCCCATCAATTCCAGGCAGAGGAATGGGCACCCAAATAGCTCAGAAGAGTGGAACATGCACTGGGTTGCACCAAGGCAGCCAGTGTCAGTACTAAGTGCCTAACATGCAGGACAGGGGAAAGCAGGTAAGGGTCCAGGATGTGGACATCCATGTCTATTTATTACACACAGGAATGAAAATTTCCATTTAAAAAAAATCCTTCCATTTGGGAATATTGATGCTGGTTTTACAGGATCGGCCTCATGGTGACAAAATTGAAGTTGTAGGATTCTGGCAGGCCCTGGTGTCGCGTGTGGTTAAACCTTCTCCAGGTGAAGACGGGGAGCCCACCCTGCACTGGGGGCCCATTGATGGCAGAGGCAGTGAATGCTGAAGCCAGGCGGAAATCAGACACCTGTAATAAAAGACAGGAGTTCAGGGCAAAAGGGTTGCCTGCTGTTCAGCATGCACCCATCCCACAGAGCTGGAACAGCTCTAGGAGATCTATGGATCTCCATCTCAGGATCTGCCCAAACACTAAGGACATCACAAAAAGAGGGAACAGTCAGGCCTGGCCATACCTGCCCTAGTGCAGGACAGCATACTACAGGTCTGACAGGAGCATAAAGAGGCTGCAGCAAAGATGCAGCAGATGTTGAAATTGAGGCAATTTACCTTGGAGTCATAGCAGCCTGCAGGCACTGGAAAAGAAGGATTCAGGTCTTCCCGGCAGCAAATTGTGTTGCAAGGATTGTGTTCGGCATAAGGATCACGCTGGTAATCTGGGAATAAGTGTGGAGGGGAGGGAAGAAAATAAAAGAAAACAAGTTAATCCCCTCACAAAAAGCCGACGTAAAGTGCCCAAGGCACTAAAAGCTGGATAAGTGCACTGGCAGAAACACAGGTCTATCACCTTGCTCTCATGCTTCTCCCCAGGTACCAGCTAGAAGTCAGTGCTTGAGACAGGACATTTAAGTAGACAAGCTCCTACTCAATGTCCATACAGCTATTTCTGTATCCCAGTGGCTCTGCTGTCAACATCTAACCACAAACATCTGCAACTGCACATGACAAAAAGCTTGAAGGAACTTAGTGGAAAAAAGCAGAAGAGAAAGGAAAGAGGAGAGAAGGGAAAAGTGCAGCGGCAAGAGCCTTTGTTTTTCTGTTCGGGACTAAACTAAGTGTCAAGGCCTTTGAACACCTACTGTAGCAGCTGTGCACTAGGAGGAAAGGTGGACAAGCCCCAACATCCATGAGCATGCTGCTACTTGCAGCCCAAACAGTAGCAAATACCCCACCCTGGGTGAGGCCTCCCAACACTCAAACCTAGTAATCAGCATGCTCCCTATAACTGGGAATAAAAATATAGCATCTAAAGCTATCTGTACTTCAGAGATGGGCTTAGCCAGATGTTAGTTAATTAAGCTGGTTTTAATCCAGTTAGGGAGAATCCTATCAAGAAAAAGCAGAGCAGTGTATCACCTACCAAAGATCATTTGCCTGCACAGGGAAAAAAGCTCTGAAGTTTTACACTAAATTCCCTGGATTGATCTGACCTGAGTATTACTTAGGATTTAAGGCTTTCAAGATTGACAGGATGTAGACATATTAGGTAACAGCAGTCCACAGAGTCTCTTGGAGCATCAGAAGCTCTCTGGAAAGGTCAAACGCCAAGCCCGAAGGCTGCTGTTCTAGAAAGAACCAAATCTTGTTTCTGTTGGAATAATTATAGTCTGGTTTCCTACCTTGATAGTAAGCTTGTGTTCTCTTTTTGCTTTGTGTGTACTCTGCACCTAAGGTGATATAACTGATGTGTATGTGAGGCTGCAGCTTCCCACTATAATCCAAGAAATAAAACTAACACTGCTTTATTAATATCAGCTCCACAGTACTTAAACATGTCTTACTGTTGTATCTCATGATGTACTTCATGCTTTCCAAGCTGGTCACCTTGCCCTGGTCTCGACGGAAGATTTTTGCCCTTGGAGCAAGCTCATAAGAGAAATCCATGCCATATTTAACAACATATGACGCATACCCACTGAGATTGTAGATCTTTTCATGGAAAGGGATATTGTATGAAGGCCAGTAACCTGCCAGAGAGAAACCCCAATCTGTTAATCACTTGGAAAGGCTGAAAAGCTTGCTTATATCAAAAAAAATAAAAATATGCCAGTTCCCACACTGCAGTGCCGTACCAGCATATCATGGAATAACACATCAAACTGGTTTGAGAGTCACTGGCATGACCAGGGTTGACTCCCAGTGCAACACAACTGAAGACTATACCCAGGCAACCCGCCCCCAGACTTCCACCCTGAGGACTCATCCTGCAAAACAGCCGAGATCAGACTTGCAGGAGGCCGACGTGAATGCACAGAGTGGCCACAGCTCTCCTGATGAGGCTCCCCTGCTCAGCCTTGGAGTGTTAAGGTCATTTACCTCCACCAAACTTCACTCCTTCCTTCCCATCTCACCAAAGGAGGGTCAGGGATGGACAGAAACACAAACACACAGGGGCCACAGAGCTAAGAGGGATGAACAGGAGTCAGGCCAGCAAAGAACAAAGAAAGGTCAGACAAGGGCTGCTATAAGCCAGTGAAACCTGACTCATAGGCCTGGCATGGTGAACAGTGACTGAAACCAAATCAGAGGTGGTATGAAGTTGGAAGGGGGGAGGTGAAGAGGACAACATGAAGACAGCAAAAACTCTGAAACAAAATGCCTTCTTTCTCTGCCCATCAGAGCAGGAGAGCTCAGAAATATTGAGAGTGTGCAATAAGATGAAGCGTATGGTGGAAGAGACTGAGATGCTAGATTGTGATCTGACGTGATGTTTTGGATGCTGAAAGGGATGCACTACTTACTCATCAGGAAACCTTAACTACACCCCACTCCTGTTCCCTAACCCTGTACTGGAGACAGTGTTTCTCTAACCCACCTCCTCTAACAGATTCCAGCGTTCTTTTTGTCAACAGAAAAGACCTTGATATCTTTGCCTGGAAAGGGCAGCATAAGAGATGCCTGGTTTTCAGAACTCACCTGCATTGGCCTACAAAACAAGGAGAGAGAACAAGGGACAAAAAAAAAAAAAAAAAAAAAAAAAAAAAAAAAAAAAAGCCAAAAAAAAAAAACCACATATCTTCCCATTTTCAAATCATAATAAATTGCTTCCTTTTTCCTCAGATATAGAGCTTACTAGTAGTAAGCCTGCCTTTGTTCACCCAAGAACTCAATTCTCATTCTCTGTTGAGAGGTTTATACTTGAGAGACTTAAAAAGCCAATGCTGGTGCAAACTCCCTCTGACCAAACCACAGTGTCAAAATCACATTACTTGGATATAAGCTACAAGGCAGTTATGGAATGTGGCAGAGCCAGCTATGCTACAAACACTTTAAGCCAGCACTGGTCTCGAGAAAGGCAAACTTACAGGAGCTGAGGTCTCCAAGGCATCATTTCTGTGGTGCTTAGCCCTCCCTGCGTGCTGAGGGCTGCCCTTCTAATGTTTAAACTCCCAGAGGCTGACTGCTGCATTATCCAATGCTCACAACGTGCATTTAGATCTCTGGGAAAAGCACACCAATTATTCAGACTAAAATGTAACTTCTCATACATGCTACCACCTTCCAGAACTGAGCAGCCAGAAGATCTCATAGGAGGGAGTAAGTGGTCGCTTCGTGCCCAGGGGTTGTGCTCAGTCCAGTGGCAAATCCCACACAGCAGTTGTCCCCACTCACTGCTGAGAAGGAACTTAGGGAATGCTCTGAGCCTGGTCTCTCTGCACAGATGCAGCACTGCCATGACATGGTTGTGTTGCTTCAACTGCCAGAGCTAGAGAGGTCTCCATCAGGTATTTTTTTTTGCCTGCACCACAACACAGCACAGAGGAGGCCAAGGCATTTCACCATCTGAAGTCCACACAAACACTGGAAGACAAGGTGCAACAGCCTACTTTCATATCTTCAACAGATGAAGCAGCCAGAGAAGCATATAGGGAGAGACATGGGATTGTTCCAAATCGTCAGTAAGAAACATCTCAAAGCCATACTGACCTTGTGGCAATGCCTGAAATAGGCCAAAACTTTCTAAGGAACTTCACAAGGAAAAATTTTAAGGGAAACAACATAAATGCATTTCCAGTAATTTTGCTTATGCAGAGCAATTAATCAATTCACCTTCTGACTGTGTGACACACTTAAATCTGTGGAATGAGCTCCAGCTTTTAGATGCTGATGAAGTAAAGAACACTTCCGAATGAAACGTGACAGTGGGTGTTTTGCTTCACCTATACTTTTGTTTATTTGTTTTCCACCAACTTGTTGCTAATCTTGCTGGGGGATTAAGGAATCTTTTAAACAGGATTTTTTTAAACAGCTACATTCAGGAGCTGAATTTAACAGAAAACTCATATTTAAAAAGCTCATCTCCTTGTAGGGTGATCCACTCACCAAACATTTCAAGTAGCCCACAGCATCACAGTTACTTAGAATTACTTCAAATAGACCTCCCTTTTTCCTCAGGGCTCTCTAAGTTAGGGCAAAATGATACCAGAAAAAAAGCAAAACATAACCAGACAAACAAAACACAAAAAACCCAACCAAAACAAAAACAAACCACACACAAGGAAAAGAAGGTAAAGTCTATTTTTTTCCTCCCCTGCTTCCAAGAAACACAGATGCTCATCACATTTCTGCCAGAGCATTCAGGAGAAATGGAATAATACAATGTTACAGACCTGGCAACAGAGGGGTGCTTACAAAAAGCTTTGTAGCTTCAAACACAGCACTAATGTCTGATAAACCCTTCCCAGGTACAAAGCACGATTCCCTATCATCTGGTGCAGAGAGATGGCTTTTCAGTAGCTACTATGGGAACTATTACCTTTCCGGAGAATATTTGTTTGATCAGAGTACTCCACAAGGGTTGGGATCTGCTCAACAATGTACAATGCACCATCATCAAGGCTCCTCTGCAGCTTGACCTTCTTCAGGTCCAGCACCATGTACTGATTGTTGTAGGTCCCTAGATATGAGCACAAAGAGAGTGTTAAATATCCTGCCCAGGGAAGGAAAAGGATACAAGGGGGAAAGGGAACACATCCTTTATCTAAGTTTAAAGTGAAAATGTACTTACCAGAGTTGCACTTTGAGAAGGTTTCTGCCCAAGTTTTGCCACCATCTGCCATCATGTTAGCAATGCGGACCCTCTGCCAAGCTAGCAGGGATTCAGGCACCACTTGCTTAATGAGGGTTTGATTGAACACGCTGTTGGTAGTCTGCAACATTACCAAACCACTGCCGAGTATGTAGAAGTCATCCAGGGACACCAAAAAGCCTTAAACAGCAATAATACAAAATTTGTTCTCTTTGTGAGCTTTTGATATTCTCATAGAACAAGACAGACAGACATGCAAGCTAAGAGGATACAAGGGAGTCAACATGCATGTGCTTGAGATCAAACTGTGCATATTAATAGTGAGTTGGTAACTCCTGAATGTGCTTTAAGCCCACCTGTCAGCACAGTTTCTCATTCATCATGCTTTCAACACAAAACCTAATTCTTTCTCCAGAGCATTTGCTTCATGTTTGCATCCCAAGCTTGGAAGTTTCTCCGACATATCTCAAGCTGTGTCTTATTCCTGTGCTGAGAATTACATATGGTAAATGCCTAAGAAGTGTTTGCTTCTAACAAAGAAAGGCCTTTAAAAAATATACAACAAAGAAAACCAAAACAGAAGTACGAACTCCACAAAGAGATTTTCATCAACCAGTCGCAGGTGTCTATGAAGACAACAGGTATTCCTTCAAATTAATCCCTTCCAGACTAAACCAAGCCAAGCAGAAGAATATTCCTACTAGTTTAATCTTTTCCAGTCTAACCGTTCTTAAAAGAATTAGGCACCTGCTAATTCATAAGCCATATCCTGTATATGAGAAAGTTTTACCTACTCCTTTTTCTGACATGTTGTCATTGATGGTTTTTTTTTATACCTTTCAGCCCTGCAAACACACCACAGCAATGGATCTCGGGGCAGGGTTCCCTTCCAGGTTACATGCCAACAGAAACACTAGGTCCAATTGCAGATCCCATGCCAGGAGGTGATATACAGAGCTGCAAAGGTCAGCTGTGATGCCACAGATAGCATAGCAACTGCTTACAAAGCAAAAATAACTTGACTTTGAGATTCCCCAGCAGATACAGGACTGCCAAGCTAGGGGAAGAAAGGTTGTTGGCTCCTGATGGGGAAGTCATCCAGAATCTGGTCTCTTGCCAATGAGATTTTAATGGCATCGTTCTTCAAAGAGTTCAAAATGCTAAAAAGCTGTACAGCAGCATAGTAGGTGAGATCCACTATGAAACCTTCTACAGCAAGCTTTAATAATGCACTCTGCAAACAAAGGTCAACCACCTATGAGAGCCGGAGAGATGACTCAGTTCTGCCTCCTATTCCCAGGCTTTTTGTCAAAACCTCCTTCAAGCAAAACTCATGTTTAAGGACTCAGCTTCAGCAAGATTTCTTTAAAGTCTCCAGTTCTCAAATCTGAATAGATCCAGGAAAATATATTTTGTGGTCACCCGTTCTCTAAAAATATGTCAGTATAGAACATGTAGAGTACTCTGACAGCTTGTGGTTTCAAGTATTTTATCCTTGGAGACAGCGTCAATATATTATATACATCAAGGGCAGAGTTCTCTCTCAAATAAGGAGAAGAGAAACACTACACCTGGCTCTGCCAGTCTGGTTTATACAGAGACATGGGATACTCAAGCAATAAACTGTTGTGTAACAAGTCAATTGACTGCGCAATCAGAGACAAGAAATGAAATGGTTTAACAATTATGATTTGAATTGAACACCAGTTCCCATGTGGGTGCCAATGCCAATTGCCCTACTTCAAAATAAACCAAATAGCTGTTGACTGAAAAAAGAAAAAACTGAAACAAACCAGAAAAAGTAAAACAACTCAAAGCAAGTGTCAACACAAGAAAGGATGCTGAATTAACTGAAGTTTGAACTCTGTAATTCAAATAAATTGCAACACTCAGGTAAGTTGAAACCAGGGGAATTTCCTGCTGGGCTTTAGTATTTACCAAGTTTTATCTTGCAATGTTTTATAATACAATCGTACTCCATGATACACCATGATACAATCGTACTCCATGATACTAGCCTAATTTTCTGAGACAACATACACCAGTAATTTAAAGCATAGGCAACCCTGAAACAAAGGGAAGTTAAAACAAATACAACAGCTTTACCCAGGGCAAAGATGTCCACAAAAATGAAGCCTGGGTGCAGCCTAAAGATACCAGCAGATGTTTGATGTCCTCTTGTGTCATTCTTGTCTTTGAGTGTGTACGAGAATCTGTCGTAACTGAAAATGCCTTTTATGTCAACTGTTATCTCACTACAGGGTTCACCTATTTTTTCTGTAAACACCTCTCCCATGTTTATCAGCAGCTCTCAATTTTATTTATTTCTGCCCTTCAAGGAACCAGACTCTTCCTACACAGAAAGAAGCCAGCGTTCTTCTGATTGTATCTTCTGGGTCTGAACCATTTAGATTCAGCTTCCAATCACCACTGGAAAACTGAAGTTTCTAGAGTCTGGAGTTTCTTTCATCATGAAAAGATTAATCAGCCAAGGAAACAAACCATTTTGTTTTTAAATCTGAGTCACAGTGTTCTCCAGGGAGTCAGCACAACATAGGGGAAGTGTTCATTGTTTGGAAGCAAACTTTAGGTTATTTGCTATAAAAAAATGAATCTATCTGTGTACACGGGCACGCCA